>JAGTTH010002360.1:0-59621 GCA_022606485.1 Agraylea sexmaculata
GAAGCCTTCTGATGACAATTTGAATGAAATATTATTTTTAAAATGTGTATGATAAATATCATGATTCATTAGCCGACTGGGAATAATTGCGATTTTTTTTTCATGAATCCAGCACTAACAAACTGTCAGCACACACCATTAAAATACGCGTCTATTTTTCATAGAAGCTCAATCTTTCACCCATATTCCCCGCATTTGTTTGCGTACTTGTAAAGTTTTAAAAGCTGTGGCATGGCAATAAAAAACTGGGTATAACACGGTCAGATCGTAAATCGGGTATGGTCCAAATTACGTGAACCATGGGACGTGGAATTAAAATTTTCACGCCGCATATAACGAAATAGAGTTGGAAAAACTCATACAGGACGCGAGTCGTTAAACTACAACAATCGAAAGAAAACATGTAAATAATATATTTCGATTGTTGTCCTATAAGTACTTATATTTTTTTTTTTAATTTGTGTGAGGGTCATATAAGGTTAGGAGTCGGGTCTAAGCAATTAGGATGAAAGGGCTCGCGATATCCACGTAGCAATTTAAAGTTGGTAAGAAAGGGAGACAGAGATCTGATGCAGGACCTTCCTCGAGGACTCTATTAACTATAATGGGCATCGAAGAAATGCCATTAGAAACCCCGCCCAGCCAAGTATATGCACGGAATTGGGACCACCGGGCCTAAATAGGATATTCTTAATCACCATATATGAAAATACGCAGAAACACCCTCAAATAATTATATGGGAATGTCCCATAATAAACAAGCCTTTCTTGGAAGAAACGACCTATAAACATTATTAATTAAAACTCTGCTCAAAACCATTCATTTGAAACACCAACTCAAGTGGCGAGATTTTCGGGTATGCACACAAAGAATATGAGGTGAAATTAAAAAACATCTGCATGACAAAGGGACGTTTATTTTTTATAGTGCTTCAACAACAGCCACAGGGTAAAAAGGGCTAAAGTACGGTTAAAATAACCACGGGCCATTGGCTAAAGATCGCATTAAATAGTTAATCAGGGCAGGTGCAAGACCCGAGGCCATGATATTATGCAAAGTCATATTTAATACATGTTTTCTGCAACCAAGCCAATTCAGAACTTATAGTTCTTAATGTTAACTATAATAATGTTTTAAAATTATGAAAAACGAACACAATCCTTGATTCTTTCAAAATGAACTTCTAAAACTAATATTAATTTTAAAAATAATATGTAAATTTCTAATAATCCACTCAACTCAAATTTGGTTTTACCCAAACCAACTGTTATTTTGTTTTTAAGCATTATATTTTGTAATTGTTTTGTTAATATTGTTTTTACTGTTGGTATAATTTATTAGTCTTCAAATTTGTAAATGGGTTCTTATTTTTTTCCATTCTTTCTATAATTTAATACTATTATTAATGTCAAATTTAAATAAAACATTTTCATGTTAGTTCTCTGTACACCAAGTCTTTTTCCAAAGATGTAGTGTTCTATCAATCATTGTAAAAAACTTATGCATAATAAAGAAATTGTAGTATATCCAAAAATCAAATTCATTAAAAAGGTATGAAAACTATCGCCAACGAAAACATATTAAATAGAAACTGTCAATATTATTAAATTTTAATTAATCTGAATGTCCCTCATTCTATTTATATTCGTCTTTGACTAAATATGTTTATTCAATTTATAAAAAATCCATTTCTGGCACACTAGAATTTACCATTTTATGTTAATTTTTGTTGATGGTCTGACTGTCAAGATAATGATATTATTCAAGCACCTTTACGTATAAATAAATATACATTTGTGCTTCACAAAGGGGGTGTAATTTGCAAAACAATTGATATTGGTAGCTTAAAGTAACGGGGCGATCAGGTGGGCTCAAAGGGGTGGAAGTATCCCGTCTTGAGCCAACCACCCTTCACCCATAGCCACAACCACCTCATCCTTCCAGCGTTCGTAATCCCGTCTCACCCCTTGATCAATCAAAAAGTTTGTATGCTAGAATTAATTGTGAAAGTTGGGCACGGAGTTTTTACGCGTGGTGTGCACCTACAGAGAAAGAGACGCGTACGTATACAGTATACACGAAGAGCCCGCCTGTTTGTGCTTAATAGATTCTATAGTTTTAATTAAAATCGGCGATATTGATCTTGTCTGTGCAGGAAAGTAATTATACCACGCTGAACGTTCAACACTTTCAGTTTATTCTATCCCGTTGACGCGACTCACTCAGACAGCTTCCAAATATTAACAAGGTGGCTTTTCAAGGCATTTATCATAATTTATAATTAATTATACACAGCTTAAAAGGCCTGGCTCCTTACTAATGAAACTGACTGATTTGATAAGTAAACGCACTTATTCAGTGCAATTTAATAAGTCTTAGGCTATATTATTTCTTCAGAAGACGACGTGGTGGTGTGTACGAGAAATTTAATTTGGTTCAATTAACAAATTCAATATGGCGTTCGTTCCTACCCTGCCTCGTCTAACTTTTATATTGCTTTTCTAAAAATCTATCGATCGACAAGTCTGCCTCTCTCTTCGACGTGATTAATTGTGTAATCTGTAACTTTTTACCCCGATATTTTTACTTGACAATCTTCCCACCCCACAGGCTTCTTCGACATTCGGTTTTCAATTAAAAGAGTCTCTCGGCTAATTCGCCGTGGATCGCCGCCAATTTTAACTTTGCTTCTTGGCATTACCGAATCCGGGGTTTTTCGGTGATTTGTCGACCTAATAAATGAAACGAGCCTTCATCCAAAAATAAACCCGAGCTATGCTCATTTGGTACACATTGTACTATTAATTATTATACTTATATTCACACCTTCACGGGAAGCAGCCGGGCGTTAAAATAAATTAGTTATAATGTATTTTTTTAATAATTGTTTAGTGTAATGTGAACAGAAAGTTTATTTAGTTTATCTTTGTATGATCTGAATCTGAAGTAATCCACACCGGCACTTCGCTCCACCGCCCTTCCAACTACTATAAACTACCATTACTTACTTCTAGTGATGATAGTACCGTAGTAAGTAATACAGGTTTCGTCAAATACATATCCCGATAATATCGCGGGTCAGCTTCTTAAACTATGTAAATTAGATGGACAACGCCTGCCTTTATTATAATATCCCTAGTGTAAAACCGGCTCGCGGCGTGTAGATATTTTATTAATTTATAAATGCGATGTCATTTACTGTATAATAATATAACTGTCATTTCAATTACCTGTCTGCCTCTTCGTCTGAGTATATTGTAAACAAAAATCTAGATGATATTGCTATCAAGTGGCACTATAAATTTATATTTAAAAATATGTAGATACGTTCAATAAGAACATAACAAATTCTTATACTTCTCGTATACAACATGTCTTTTATTGAACTTACAATAATTAAATCTAAGGAATGGTAATTTCAATGTAACACAACCACATCTTCATTAAAGTCGGCTGGTTAAACTTTTCCATTTTTAATTATAATTTTAAAGAAAATCTTGCGTATTTACTTATTAGGTGATTGACCACCTGATTTGAATATGTAAACAAAGTACGGTACAACATAATTTCAACCAAAATGCACTACGCACATTGCAAGTAAACAACAACAACGTCGAATTTGAACTTGGACCAATGCGATAACATCATAAAGAGAACCGAAGATTCTCAAGATGTCATAATAAATTATTGTATTATTACTTAATTATTTTTTTATACGAAAAAAATCATAGACCCCCTTTAGTATATTTATTTATAATCGTACTGACATTACATAATTACGATAAAAATATTTTAGTTTAAATTAAAAACAAATTGAATATTATATATGTAAGTACTTGTGGAAGATTAATTAAAGCCGTGTAAGCAAACGATACTTTACACAGCTACAATTGCAATGGTGAAATCTCGCAACCAATCTTATCTATTAGAAGTGGTTATAAATCCTATAAGGTATCTATGTAAGCTTTGCTAAAAGATGAACTGTAAGCAGGTAAGCCTGATGTATAAAAGGCATTCAATTCGATCTGGTATCATGATAAATACAAATACAAGGTGTGTAATTATTATTGCAACAACCAGCATTTTCAATTAAGCTACTCGTGATTTTCACAAGAACAATTATACCCAAACCTCTTTTAACAACTGTTCCATTGAGGATCAAACCAATTAATTTTTTTTTTAAATAGACTCGTAGTGTGTGTTATTTTTATCTACAGTGAATAATCTAAGCAAATTACGTTAGGAAGAGAATAGAGGCGTTCGTTTTATAGCTGGACGGCAATTTAACGAACGAAGCCAAAGTGCAAGGTTTTCACCTCGACTCCTCTTCATCCTTGTAGGTCATGATCGGTGATAAAATAAATTTTATTATACCTGTAAATCCACAGAATTATAGACATTTTGTATCGAAAAGTACTCACATAATAATATAATATTTCATTGGCTCCCAATAAATTAATAAAATACACCTAACAATTCCCAAATTAACAGATATTTACTTCGTAATGTTTATTATACATTTGGTTAAAACCCGTTCTCATACTGACGACACGCGTTAGAGCTATTAATTTATCAATCAAGATCTTTAGGAATCTGCTAATTAATAGATGGGGATAAAAATTCCATTTAGTTATACGACCGAACGGAATGTCATACTCTCAACAATATGTGAGCATAAGTTAAAAATCGTTTAATTTATTCCGTGATAAAAATACGCTGATTGATAAATAATGTTAGCGTTAAATACCAACTGCAGTATTATCGTAATGTTCCATTCACAACACGCGAAAACCTCAAAACACTGCATTTTAACAGTCGTTTTGAGGCTTAATTTAAATAATATTACCATTAAATTGAATGGGCTGTAACAGGCGGTTTTCATAAAAACTAACGAGCCCGTTTATTTTACCCAATTGATAAATAAAGAGTAAAGACGCTTTGAATAAATATGCGATTGTTGAAAATTAAGCTCACCCTTAATGATTTGGAGAACGTCTAATTACAAGAAAGAATTCAATTGAAATTTTTACGACCACCTGACTGGCGATAAAATTAACGATTATGACTTCAAGAAGTGATTATGGTGTGTATTAAAATATTTGAATACTACTAATAGCCACTCTGAAATAAAAATTGTAATAATTAAACAATAACCACATGAGATTTGTGAATTTTCAAAAATAGATTGATTTTTCCCTATATACTGGAACAAATACCCCAATTCCCAAATATCACAGGAAAAATATGAAATAATTATTTATACGGTTGAATAATTTTATAATGTATATATTTGTAATTTCCTTATTCTATTACTTAATACGTCAAAATCTAAATTGATTAATTAAAATCCCGGGATATGGCAATAAAGCACAATAAGTGGCTCGGATCGACAGTAATTTCAATTGCAGTGAATACGAGGGTTGATATTAAGGGTGGGAAGTAATAATAAATAGGGAGTCGAACCTGGTACCCCAGAACACTCATTATTGCACATATAGTGGGGTCTTGATGTATGAAAAATTAATAAATGATCAGATTCCTATCAAATTGTCATGTTATTTAAGTATATCAACAAAGGGCTGTCATTGCGGGGAAAATTACACCAACCCTTGTATGTTAATATTTATTCAAATATGCTTATTTCAATCAAAAGTGAACAAATGTAAGATTCTCACAATAGACAATAAAGTTTGTATTTTATTGCGGATAATTGTTGGGTTTTAAAAATGATTGCCATTCGTGCATTATAAAATATTGCGGAGTTTACATGAATTTAAATGATAGCTAAAGAAGATTAATAAGGTTTGATATTATTTTGTGAGTTATTATATCTTCTTAGACGACGTTTTAGTGATTTTATTAATAAAAATTCCTGTTGGTAGAGAACAATAATAACGAGGCTGCGACCTCCACACCATCATCAGATGACTGTGCTATGATTATCATGATGATGGTGATTGTCAAGGTGATATGACACGAAATATTTCATTGTGACTCGTATTCATTGTCTATTTTTTATACTGGATATATATGTATGTTATAATATTTATGCCGAACGACGATTTTAAATGACACAAGGTGACATTTGCCAGGGACTGTTGTGTCGAAAGGAGACCAAGAACCAACCATAATACATTTTTTAAATGGCAGAACATTTTATATTTGGACGAGATTAAATTTGAATGAATAATGATACTTAAATACTAAAAAACTGTATATTTGATAAGAAAATGTATATAACCTCAATTTAGATGTAGAGAGAAACACGCGAAGCCATGTACAATGTAAGTTATTTCATTAAAAAATTTACTTTTTATTAAATTCGCGTGTACGCCAATTTAAAAAAAAATGTTTTTATCCGTTTAAAATATTAACTTAATAATTGCACATATCTAATGTCGTGTAATTAACATTACGTTCATTTTTATTTTAAATTGTTCCCACTGGCACTGAAATAAAATGGGCACCAATCAAGGGAAAAGAATAATTAATAAATTTTAATTTGACATATTGTTGTGATAACCTAATTTCCCTTAAAATTCCACCTTACTAGAAATATTTAGAAAAAAAATTGCACTCTATTATTTTTACGACCAATATAATTAGAATGAAAACACGTATTTAAATTACATAAACTTCACAATGGATTCTAAGTGATCTAAGGACCTTTTGATTAATTAATTGATAATAATAAAATTGCACCAAGTATCCAATTAGATATTAAAATATCTTCTCCATTCGAAATGAATAAATGTCATGCTCAATTTATTAATATAACCCAAATCTACAGCAGCAATAAGGGGTAAACATTAAAAAATCTTAATATTATTATTATTATGGTAAAATTCATTGAATATAATTGATGAAATGGTGACATTAGATCGTCAATCAGAGCAGAGTGTTTATTTTTGTGTGATTGCAGTTTGTATAGAAGTATTGTGGTATTTTAATATGAACAATAAGGAGAGCAGATGCCGCGTATGATAAATGGCTGCCACCCTTCTTTGGGGTGTAACGCTCTTGCAACCCCCTACAGCCTCAAATTAAAACCAACACTGCATTACAAAACCAACTAAACCTAATCGCTAAATAAAACAATCTAGTCGAACCGCCCGTCAATCAAATCAACTAATTAATAATTGTGTGAAACGTACTAATAATGAGAAAAATTAATAAATATATACGTACATATCAATATATGTGAATATTTATATATTGTATCCAATTGTTATATTGTGTATATTTTATTGATGATGAGCGTGTTTTTTATTAAAACTAGCTCAGACAATTCAATATAAGAAAAATATTCAGTCAATGTCACTGCTTTTGTATTGAGTATTAAATTTAATTACAGTGAAATATAATACAATACACAAAAAATGTTGCGTTTACAAGGAGATAAGGAAACAAATCATTAATGCTTCTTTACTGTAATATACATATAATTAATCGACTGAATATTTTGCAAAAATAATGAATATCAGTATTGGCTTTAATTTAGGTACAAAATATTAATGTGCATATTAGCTTTTATTAGAATTTGTTTATGACATTATTAAGAGTTATCACATATTTTTATATGTAAATGTGCTTCTGATATAAACACAATTTTTGTAGATACATTTTCATATGAATAACTCATCGAATGGGTAATTATCACGTGATTAAAATATTTTAAAAACTAATGGAATTCATTATTTTGGGGTGAAAAAAAATGTTTTTTTTTTTAATTTTGTATTCAGCTATTATGATTTTATAATTTATTTACTTGAAATTGTTTAACAGTACAAAAGACTTCAAATAATTTCTAAATTGTTGATGTCTGGGTGTTATTCCATAAATAAAGAAATTTATTTGGTGTAACTAACTATAAAATTGACTACTATTACGTTCCACACTTACATCAAATAAATTTATTTAATAATTATAGAAAATAGTCAAAAACATTAAGCTTGGAGTTCTTTTAGCCTTGTAGCTATGGCAAATTAGCATATTTTATAAAAAAATTGAGCTGTAATTCAGGTATGTACCTCCACAATATTATAGAAGTTAGATACCCTTATCAAATAAATTTCTTTAATAATTATATAAGTACTTACATACAAGTGAATATTATCCAGTAATGCAGTAATTGTGTTATATGAGTGATTTTTGTAAGTAATTGAAATATGTACAGGTATTTTAAAATCCCTGCGTAGAATTTACAGGGGTCATATTGCACGTCTCTTATTAAACGAGCACTAGCAATACATATAATGTATGTGAGTATACAATAACCGAGCATATTTAATATTTTGTGCACCGAGTCCCCCATTTAACCCCCTTCCTGTCACCCCTAAACACAATATATTCATATTGAAATGCTCCCGAGGCGTTTAAATCAGACCTAATTAATTGAAGTCGGGGACGATGCGACAATATCGCCCTAATTGAAATGCGTCCATATCAACATGCAACACACCAAAAAGATTTTCACCGCTAATTCCATTTGACACCAATATATATATATATATATATATATATATATATATATATATATATATATATATATATATATATATATATATATATATATATATATATATATATATTACCAGAATCAAATTAAAATAATTATCAGACTACAGTAGTACCTCGACATATAGTGTCCCTACATACGAGTTTTTCGAGATACGAGCAATCTCCTAGAGAAATCCATGGGTCTTGTTGGTCATGGGTTTCTGAACAGCCCAAATGTGAGGACGAGTAAAGTTTAGCGAAAAATATAAAAACCAGTTAAGAGAAAAGCAATGACAAAAATTAAGCGAAAGTAACACTTTATATATGTAATTTATTTCTTTACATTCTCTTTTCTGTTTTTATACAAACACGTAACTATGAAAACTGTTTTTTTGCGAGTACATTTTAAAGGGGGCTGGAACGGAATCATGGCAGTTTGTATGGATTTGTATTAATAATAAGCATTTAAATAAATTTTCTATATATTAAAAAAGGCATGCGATATATACGAATGTATAGGCCTATCAACGTAAAATAGTATACAATATAATTCCGCAAAATTACCTTTACTCACATACTGTTAAATAACATGTGAAAAATTCAGGTTTGAGTCCTGAGTTAATTAAAAAATTAACAAAAGGATGTGTAAATTATAAAAATTGTATGTATATATGCATCATATTCTATCTTCGACAATTTATTTTCCAACAAAAAATAACAAATTTCATTGTTATGTTATGATATAAAAATCACGAGTTGTTGTGTTATTATTTGAATATGGCAACAAACAACACTCATTTGAATTGAAAAATATTATAATTTCACTTATTATTTTTATACTTACAAGCTCATGTGCGATGTGTCTGTATAATAATTGAATATGTTATGCTCACCTGAAAAAATAAAATAAAAATATATAGTAAAGACTTAATATAATAATATGAATTTGATATTATTGAACAAGATACAATAAACACGGCCGTAACCTCCCCTAATCACTATAAAATATACCTATTACTGGACGACGTGAACCAAGAGGCCTTACACCTTGTTCGTGATGGTGTCGTCAACCTTTTAATATGATATGTGAACTATTGACTAAATTTTAAATATTTTTTTTTATTTAATGAGATCATTGAAATATGTTCCGGATATAATTATATGAAAAATATGAAAAAGGTTGATTACTGGTGGTGGCTTTTACACACACATAGTGGTCGGATAAAAATGAAGTCGTGCTTATCGCGCGTGATGGGTGGGGCGAGTCAGCTGCGATCATGGGAACTAAACTCCATACACCACCATCCTTTACAAATCATTATAATATTAAATTGGATTATAATAATATACTTAATGGGGTTGATTTTGATTACTTCTCAACTTACTTTTTGACGATATTACATACATTAAAAAAATATATACAGAGTGGACTTGAAATAACTTTTTTCCAAGATTGTGGCGCAAACTCGATTCCAAAAGCGCTATAAATATTATTATATTTTTTTTTCAATTATTCTTATGATACCCTACCACCCCCTAAAATATTCTCAGTTATTTCAAATATATACATATATTTCCCCTGACCACCCTTCTAAAGATAATTACTTCATTTTTTTTTAATTTTACAATTACACACTAATTTGGAAGAAAATAAAATGGCGATAATAAGCATATCAGTTATTGTCAAATATATAATTATTTAATCATCAAGCAAATAATTGAAGAAAAGGTAAATGAGTTTATATTAGTAAAATAATAATAATGGATATTTTATATAAAAAATTTGGAATAACAGTGATTTATTTTTATAATTTTATATATATGCCTACCACTATTAGGTAACCCATTGCGAAAAAAGTCAGTTAAAAGTATTTCATTTATAATAATTTTTCAATACGTATTTTTTTACTTAATAAAATAAAATCCTTTTTCAGAATATATTCATAAAAGCCTTCGAGGGGGCTTAGACAATGTTTTATTTTATTTTGCTATGTATGTATGGATTTTTTTTTGAATAAAATCCACAGCTTTTGGGTGCAATGTATGTATTGTACACGTTTTTTTTAAATAAAATTATAGTGATGATAATAAAGGGTTCGTCGAACAGTCATTATTTTTCTAAAGATAGTGATCGCAAAAACGATAATTGTTAATGCGGTATTAAGTGACCCGAGGTGACCCCTCTTCATTATACACAATCATCCGATCGTTAAATACGAAAAAAATAATATTATACGAAATAATTATTTTTATGCTAAAACTTGTATTATAAATATTATAATGCAATGCAGGTAATATGTGTTTTATTAATCGATATTAATTAATTGTTTCGTCACGCATAATATACAATATTGAGGGCGGCGAGGTTCTCGTTTCTAACGAATTTCGTGTGCAACGCCCACTCTCAATTAAAAACTTATTAATTTTGTTAATAAACACGAGCATTCACACGATATGGATGGAAATAATTATTATCATATTTATTGTGCCTGTTAACATGATAATCTGTACATATATATATATAACAACTAACTGAAATATCACAGCGACGGAAAAACAATTCGATATTCAGTATACATTTAATTTAATCGCACTCGCGAGAAAACAAGATGGAAACAAAGGTCGAAGAGAGAGAAATATTGGAAACGAGGGGAATACATTTTATTATTCAAAAACACCAACAACAGCAAAAAGGAAAGTATTTGTATGAAATAAAAAGAGGTAAAAGACGCCAGCTGTTGTTTTAAATACGCCTTAATAAGAGGCCCAAACCAAAATAGCCCTCGGTTTCTATCTCTCCCCCAAGAATACGCATACGCACACAAGGTAATTATTCAAATTACTTACATAGGTCGGTAAATAGGGGGTCGTTACCTACATATTTCAATTATTTAATTATTATTCGAATAACGTGATGTTTATGGAAGATTGCCGCCCACAAATACGAACGCACTGCATATTATTATTATGAAAACAAGCAAATTATTTTATTTTTTATTATTATACAATTTCTTTATTAAATATAATTTGCGTACAATGTTTTGATACATTATGATTAGATGTTACAATATTAAGTTTATAGACTTAGTCTTTTACTTTTTTTAATACGGAGTACAATCAATTGATATTTAAAATAATTAATATGTCATAACATAATTTATGGAAAAAAATACAAAAACCCACTTGTAAAATTATTTTATTTAATGCACTGAAACTAATATATATTAGTGTTACGCAGATTTACGTGAACTAGCATTTTTTTATATTGTTTTTCTTTATTTAAATTACCCCAAATGGCTGTGATTGACGGTATCAATAAGTATTGCGGGTTGAACGTGTATTCAATTCTCACAGTTGTTACAATTTGTTGATATCAAAATTACCCTGAATTACAGTTAAAATATTTATTTACAAATATGCTTATTTTAAATAGCTAAGAGGCTTGGTATTTCTAGGCGTGCATCGCCGTAAAAGTACACCATAAAGATGGTAATAGAGTTGCTTTCTTGTACTTTTGATCGTTTTTTTGTTAATAAGTGCCTCGCCCGAGGCTCAGACGAAGCTTTAACAAACAAAAAACCTATCATAAGTGTAGCTAAGTAACTCTACTATCGTATTTACGTATGCCTGGGAATCGATTACTTAAGAGAATTTGAAGCTTACTTTTTATGACTATTTTGTATATATTTAAAAAGAACATTGTGTTACACGCAAATATTTACAGTATAATTACCAAACACTTTTTTAGAAAGGATTCACATAAAACTAGCTCTAAATTCAGTGAATATTTATTGTAAAATGATTCAATAGTCATGTTATCAAGTAACGTTGCCCTTACGTAGTAAGTGATGTGCATAAAAACCAACCACTTTCGCCGATTTCCTATAATAAAATACAATATCCGAAAATTAATTTATATTAAATTGTTTGTTTTTGCATTCTGTGTAATAAAATAATATAAAAAGTGGTCAATGTTGGGGCGGGTGTGTTGATATACAACCTTCACTTGGTGGCGACCCATTGTATGCAATTACGAAACCTTCTTACAGCTACAACCACAATACATACAGTCACGACTTACTTAAACCAAATATAACTATGCAAATTAATAAAATACTAAACGGATAAGAAAAATCCTTCATGGCTAATCTCAACTTATAATTGAATTTGCCGATTGCATTCGACTCTAGATGGCGAATCGATTATGTTGGAAAAATAATATCAAAATGTCATGAGTTCATTTTTCGAAAGGTCATTTCGTCTTATTCTCAACTATCGAACGCTCTGCATTTTTTAATACATAAATTTGTATTTGAACAATACTGACATTTCAGTTCACAATATTGTTTAATCGAATCATTGCATGTTTATTTGTGAAAGTTTTTGCACTTAATTTTAGTTTTTTTCATCTTCATAATTTAATATGCTAAATACTTATAATGTTTGTCTTAGATACGTAAGTACATAATGATTATGAATGGTCTGAAGAAAAATTAAAACAAAAAAAATATGCAAAATTATTATGGCCAGACCTCAGCAACGATTTTATTATTGTAATAATTTATTTCAACTCTCTGATATTTGCACAAAAAAATATTTGATTTAAATCTTCATAAAACTATAAAGTAAAATGTAAATATCAAAAAATATTTATTTTATTTTATTAATATTATTATGTTTTAAAATTGGTCTGTTAATTTTGAGCAATTGAAAATCTGTTTTTTTACCTTCTTAGCTGAGGTTTGATTATGACATAAGAGGGTTAAGATCCTTCTACAACTAAAATTCAAGGATTAACAACAGATTAGTACTTTATCGCAGTATCGGAGAATTAATTTAAATCACTAAATATTTTATCTATATCCAATACATAAGACGATAAAATTAAACATGTTGAGAGCACTGAATTACAATTTAAAATAAATACAATGTAACACATCGGACAATCTGTCGCACTAAGGTTCACATATGCTAATCGCCATAACCCACTCACTTATTTAACCATTTGCAAGACTCAAGACATCCCCTGGAGCACGTGTGGATAGGGGGTTAGTTGGTAAGAAGGTGGGGTATATTTGTCAAAAAAGTACAAATCTAAAGTTCTCGCCTACACGAGTCAGATTAAAAAAGTTACGGGCCCAAAAGAGAGTGACGTGCCCTCGTAAATGTGTTTTCGATGGTTATTCGCTGCAAAATACGCTAATATCACATATGGAAATAACATCAACATACTGTGGACATCTGATCCTTAAATCATCATTATCCTCCGTAAAAGGCTGTACGCATTGATGATATTTTAATTAATTCTAAGCTACCGAGAAGTATAAACACTCTCCCGGCGAGGTGGTTGAAATATGTATGTACAAAATGAATATTACAAAGAATAGTAAAATATTCTCGTTCTGTAGAAGGGAGAAGCTTTACGAAATATAAATAATTGAAATAAGCAAGAAGTTTCGGTGTTGGTGTCCCATGCAAATATCGTAAACGTATGAAAATCGTGATGTTCCCTCAGAAAGACAAAGTGACTTAAATAATTCAGAACCAACTATTTTCAACACCAACAACATTGCATATTGTGGATAAAATATGTACAAAAATATTGTCATTTTGCAAATGAAATATTATGGACCCGTGTATTCTTTTGTCCGTATGAATTTTGATTCAGTGGGAAGGTTTGTCTATCTAATATCACATAAAAATGTTATTCTCGTGTTGGTTATAGGTCAAAATATTTATATATTCTGTACACCTAAGTCTAATTAATGATATGTTTTGTATTATATGAACAATGTAAAATTCAAATTAAATAAAGAAATTGTAATATATTTAACATTTAAAATAAAATATATACTCAAAAGAAAATTCTTCAGACTGATGACTACAAGTTAGTAGTAGAAAGTACTCAGACTCCCTAATAAAATTACAGTAAAAATTACAACTAACAATTTTCTTTAAATTATGGAATTCCACCAAAGTCAACTCTATCAAGAGTTTAAAAATATACACACTTATAATAAAAAAAATAATCACAGATTATTAGTAGTATTGGTAA
The DNA here is from genome assembly GCA_022606485.1 of Agraylea sexmaculata. Taxonomy (NCBI): domain Eukaryota; kingdom Metazoa; phylum Arthropoda; class Insecta; order Trichoptera; family Hydroptilidae; genus Agraylea; species Agraylea sexmaculata. The sequence continues at coordinate 14,556 of JAGTTH010002360.1, forward strand.
AGATTTTTGCCAATAACCCAAAATGCTTTAAAAAAGTTTATATTCAATATTATATTAAATATAGCCTGTCTTTCTTACTAATCAAAATCCCAGCCTGTTTGTTTAAATGCGTTTTTATAACATTCTTCCCCACATTAGACAACGATAGCCACCACAAGTTGTATGGGTCGTATAATTTTAAATTAGATTAATTTATGGTTATTTCGAATAAAACATAATAATGAAATGCATGTGTTTTACAAACTGGAGTACATGAGTTGTGACTGTGATGAATATCGTTATATTAAATAATACAACAAGGATAGTGGGTGGAGGTGGTTATGCGTATAGTAAGTACATAGGCGGTCGGACGGTGAGTAATCTATGCACAATTTTAATATTTTAACAGAGGGAATTTTACACTAGGCAAAAGAGAACAAGGGAGTTTAGATGGTGGTCGGTGGAGAGAAAGGAAGGAAACAGAATAGAATGTTAAGTAGCCAAAGTGGAATATGATTTTCTCGCAGGAGGAGGCTACATCTGGCGCACAATGTTGTAAAACAATTTAACGAGCTTAAAATTGAGACGATATTTTGAAAGTTAAACTACCAGATCTACTACTGAAGATAAAATATTATATTGCTGAATATATGCAGTGGATGAAACAAAACCTTTATTATTGATACTATTTCAATGAGTGTGACCTAAAGTAATGGATTTCCAGGGAAACGTCACCGTAAATACGATAGTAAGAGTTACTTAGCTACACTTATTATCGGTTTTTTGTTAGTTAATGCCTCCGCTGAGCCTCGGGCGAGGCACCCATTAACAAAAAAACCGATCACAAGTACAGCAAATCAACTCTGTTATCATCTTGACCGTGTGCGTTAACGGCGACGAATGCCTAGGAATCCCAAGCTTAAGATTAATTTAACTGGGTATCTCATATTTTTTAGAATAAATGTCAAATTCTAAACATTTTTAGAGGTGAGATTACTTAAGGGCAGCCTTACACCTCAATATAATATCTACGAAAAATCCGAGATATATACGCAGTTTTACTCGCTATCATCGATACTATCGGTAACCGAAAACAAATCTACATTCTATATTAAAAAAAACATATTTAATTGCATTATTTAATATAACCTAGATTGCATATTTTAATAATGTAATTGTCTTATTATAATAAAAGCTAATATATCATATTAATAATAAATGTGTAGATTTAATGAAAACCTAACCAATCTTTTTGAATCAAAATATTCAGTCAGTTTATTATAATGGTAAACACAAATGTTAGATACGATTTTTATTTAATAACTCCTCGATTTACTCTACAAAAAGTAGATAAATCAAATCAACATTTTTACCTCATACTAATTGAATATCATATAGAATAAAGGCAATTAATACTAACGAATCGAGTATTTAATGAGAAAATGCTAATGTAATGATTATTAAAATCAATCTCATCAACACAGCAAATCGGAAAAATATCATAATAATTGAATTATTATGATAATAGTACACGATCTACAGAATAAATTTTCCTGTTTTAATTACCCACCCGACATCATATCTTTGTAACACAAAACAAACAACGGCTTATCGGCATACACGTGCAAAAACCACAATTTTGTAATCGACAATTAATAAAAAAAATGTATAAGCATATATTTCGAAATCTATGAAATGCGTGTATATAAGAAAAACCATAAAAGATAAAACAATTACAAATTTCCTGACTAATCCACTTCTTTAAAATAAAACAATATACCAAGTTGATTACCTTTGTAATTAAAAATGTATTTAATTATGTATTTTTTTGATAGTTTTTTTTTGGATGTTATTTTTTATTTATAGATCGCAACATCTACAAAGTTGGTTTTTATTTTTTTAACATTCTTATATCGCAGCTTAAAATAAAGTTCTCGCATTGGTTTTGGGTTATATATTCTGTATACAAATGTATTTGTATTAAACTTTTTAATACTTAATAATTGTAAATTATCAAGAATTAATTCACATTGGATTAAAGCATTACAAATATCTAGTATAAACTAAGCATTGAATTGTTCCTTTTAGTTAAAATTATAGGATACATAGAAAAGCATCGCTCTCGAGATTCAATGAACTCGATTAAAAGTAATTACTAGGACTAGATTCCAAAGCAACTAACAGTTATACGAGGTATTTTTTATTGCCGACAATTTATTAAACAAACGTATTATTTTGATTTTTGCGTGAACGTGGTTCAGTTTACACGGTAACTGACAAAAGGCTTGTTAAAAGTCCATGTCGTAAATACACACCTGTGACTATGGGGAAGGCAGCAGACGAGAAATATAAAGGTTTAAATATAAAAAGAACGCAATTAAACAGCAATAAAAACACGGATAGGTACACACGGTATAAGCTATTATTATTTTACCCAATTTGAATACTTTATATCCCATTCTATTCACGCACACGTAATGAGAACAATAAACGCACAAACAATACCTTTGCCATATCTACTTCGATTAAAACACAACAATTAATATTAAAATATTATTAAGAACGAAGAAGAGGAAAATTTTAAGCAAACTAATAATGTACCGTATAATTGCAACATTGTAAATGTATTTCGTGGTTTCTTTTCCTTTAATACTGAACTTAATAAGTAATATATTCGTCTCTTTGAATATACTTAAAGGATGGTTACATAACTGAAATTCGAAAATTCATTTTTTTTTGTTTTTTTGCTTAAAAATGCTCCATTTAAAACAAATTTTTTTACACCGTGGTTTGATACCGATTGTTTTATAAAATTAGTACCATTACCACAATATATTATGATAATTTTATTGAAATTTTTACATGCAAACATGTCGTTATTGATACACAAATAATTAAATGTAAGAAATGGTACATTAAATGTAACATAACCACACTTTCATTAATGGTTCAAGTCGGCTAGTAAACTTTTCAATTTTTAATTATTATTTTAAAGAGAATCTTGCGTATTTACTTATTAGGTGATTGACCACCTGATTTGAATATGTAAACAAAGTACGGTACAGCGTGATTTCAACCAAAATGCACTTCGCACATTTTAAGCAACAACAATACCATGTTGACGGATTTGAAATTGAACTTGACATATATTTACTCATTAATAAAACTGAAGATTTTCAAGCTGTCATAATGAATTATTTTATTATACAAAAAAATGCTTAGGGCCGTTTTTGTATATATTTTTTTTATAATCGTACTGGCATTACCTAATGGAGATAAAAATATTCCAGTTTCAATTAAAAACATGTTGTATATGTTGTTGAAATTAAATTCTATTGAAAAAAATAATTACTTAATTTCACGGTTAACCAAAATATACGACATTTTTACATGATTGAGTTATCTAATTTAGGTATACAAAAGAGGTCTTTTTTCCATCTCGGTATGTTAAATTAGTATCAAATTGTCCATACGAATTGGCGGTGATGTTTGGAAGAGTAATTGAGTCGGTTGCTAGAGAATGTGCTAAATTACCCGTGACCAATTAAATTATAACACAAAACGCTAATGAAAAAAGAAACGTAACTACTCGTCCAACCGTCTCACAATATGCAATCGGGAAAAAATGGAAATTCACAATAGAATAGTAAAAACAAGAAAAACTATGCTTTCTTCGCGTTCGATTGCGATCTCCCTATGAGTAAGGAAAAAATCAGTAATAAATATAATTTTACTTTAAAATAAAAATGTATGCGGTTCAAATACTTTTTATATCAGGAGACAATGCTGTAAATAACCCATAAATTAGTAGTTCAATTTAAAACAAATGAATTTACTTAACTGTTAAAAAAATACGAGAGAATAATAAAATAGAAAATTGAGTATGATCTTTAAAGAGCATTTATATTTGTACCTACAATTGATAGCTATTTCAAAACGTTTAAATTTGTAACTATAGCTATAAACTTGTGAGACAATTATCACCAAAGAAACATTTGGGAAGTTTAACAAATGAATAAAAGTTGTAACTATGAGTTTCAAATAAAAAGTCGACTGTACAAGTATTAGATTATTCAAAATTTTATTCAAACCCAGAAAGTTCCAGAATGACTTGAAATTTTATAGAAAAAAAACACCAAATTAAAGAACATATTATTCATATTCAAAACTCGATATAAAAAATACAACCGCCGATGAATTAATTAATGATATAAATTGTTAAATAAATAAATGTCTTCACATTAATAAATCAAAATGTTAAATTAATACCGCCTTCCGTCGCAATTTATATTAGCAAATTTGTGCAATCAAACAATCGCTATTCTTTTCTTAATGACTCGTTTCCCGAAAATTGTGAAGATAGTCATGCCACATAAATTATGCTGCGAATGAATAAAAAAAATGAATATAATAAATATGAATTAATGACCGATGCCGTCATTTCTTTTAGCGAAAATAATATGTTTCATCGTTATACTATTTACAAGATGAAACGGGTAAAATATATGAATCAAATTATTCTTCCGATTATGTTATTGACAGTCTTGAAATATTTATTAGAAAATTAATATATCGATATAGGGTATGTATTGTTAAAATGGCACAGTGCAAACATTTGTTGGCTTTGGTGTCAATTTCGCTAATTAATTTGATAGAGGCTCTTGTATGACCTGAACCATATAACAAGCGGCTGCTGTGCAACTTATTAAACTGCTATTGATAAATCCGGCACTATGTGTATATTATATACCCTATTTTAACAGCAGTTTCGATACTCTAGCTTGGCCACTTTGGTTACCATGTTTCCTGTATCGGCTAATACTGTTGAAAATATGAAAATCACCACAATAGACTGGCTTTGACGCTGAAAATTAACTCTCATCATAATCAAAATAGGTTGAATACATCAAATAATTTACACGTGTAATGGAATGTGTAATTGCACTTATAAATAAATATAGGCTAAATATTATTTCGTGTGAGTTTTGAAATGACTTGTTTATTATATTTGTGGAATAAGACGATTTCTTTATTATACGTATAAAAAAATTCTGGGGGGATTTTACATTAAAACATAAAATCATAATTGGCCTGAATTGAGACAATCTATTGGAATCTCGGAAACTATTTATATGTTATTTTTTTCAATTCTAGCTGGATATGAACCCATAACTACGGTGGATGCCTATTCCTTGTCCAATTAGGTCGTTGGATGCATTTTTCAATTCTGACACTTACTCTACAACATACCTAAACGATGTAAATCTATTTAGTCGTTATTAGTAGGTCTTACTGTAGTGTAGGGTAATAATTATACCAGGAAATAAGACGTGTGGCTATAAATACTGTGGTTATGGGTTCAAATCCCGCTCAAATAAAAAAAAAGATCGCTTGTTACAACTGGAAGATCGGGTATAATATTAATAAATCCCGATCGATCGTCTTGATTAAGGTTTACTCTGATTTCCTGGATTTTAAGATTAATACTGAGGCTATTATTAAGTCAAAGTAAGCCGCTATGTCAGTGACCAATTTGTAAAAACCTAAACCCGTATAGAGTTTGTATTTCACTGTTATAAATGTTCATACTTCAATTTATTCGATTATTTTCAATATTGAACATAGTTGAAGTACTTAAGATCAAATTAACATGGTGATGAATAACGTTTCGTATATAAGTAAAAGCATTATCAATTAGAAATGGAGTGTTTGTGGTGGTATTAATTAGTAAATTGCGTTAGTCCAATGTATGAAGAAGAGACACGCACAGGTAGTTGTAGACCTGATACTGTTTACATCATGAACAAAGCCTGAAGCCCAACACTTCAGGGTCCATTCCCGAATATTTCACCCTAAACTATTACTTCAAAGCCTCACTTGTTGTCCAACATTCTATCAACTCTGGACTTAATTATTCATACGGTGAGTCAATTTTCAATTACAAAATCTACCCCACGAAGATGAATATATATTAATGAGGAAAAGAAAAAAAATCAGTAACATTGGGGTAATATTAGATAACTTGGATTTTGTTAATGTTAAATATGCAAAAAAATATCCTTGATTATCTTATCAGTTTAGATATCTCTACGATAGCATTATGTTATCGAGTAGACAAATTCAGTATCTTGAACTTGTCAAAAGAAAATTACATCTTACAGAAGCATCTTCACAAGATGAAGCGCCATGAAATATTTCGTCATATATTCTAACATATCCGGTCACTCAATAGAATTTGAATTAGCGAGACGGCGAGGCGGTAGAAACGTACACACATACACGAAACTTTTGGTGCTTGCCTAATCTGTTCCTGCTATGGTTTTGACATTTTTACATTATTTAAGTATTATTGCCATCTTTATAAATATAAGCTCATTAACTTCACATAATTCAGGAGCAGTTAGGTTTGGTTCAAATTAAAACATGTTAAGTCTTGAAAAAATACGTTTATCCTTTATAAATGAATTAATTTACACGACTATTACATAAAACTCTATAATATTATAAATATAGGTTTGATTTAGATTAAATTTAGCTCCACCAAATATAACGACAACCATTGCTTGAAAATTATTGTTTTATGGTATATTTTTTCATCTTCTATCATCATTATTTCCATTTAATGACTAGTCACACCAGCTCAGTCGTATGAAGACACACCCTCTAATCTAAATTAAAATATATTCAGCTTGATTTAAAGGAGGTGCGTTATATATTTAATGGTTGATTATTGAAGTATGAGGGTATTGTCTATGGCCTATGTCGGCCATCTTGACGGACCGGTCGCCTCTGGCAACACTCGCAATTAGATCGTATTCAAGGCGCAATCAGCGGCCGTCTCATTTGACACTCTTGTGCCTCTCTACAATAATAATACTTCCATATTCATTTATAAAATATATACGAGCATTTCCTCAATGACCGTCGTTAGCGCTTTTTTATCGCAGGACAAGAATGCATCGCTTGAATTACGACATCACGTCAACCCCCTGCAACCAGAGTTGGAAAACCGGCTGGTATTCCTTGCGATAGTATACTTTGGATGGGTTATTTTTATACTTGGGGGCACTTAATGGAGAGTAAAAATGGTGTGGTAGGGGTCCATATTAATCCACTTTTCAAATAGCAAATGGGATATCCATGTAGCTGACCGACCGATGCAAGCCATCCATCTTTTATTGCGCGCACTATTTCGGCAATTCATCACCTGCGCCAACTAGCGCATACATAAAACGCATTGAACAATTCGTTCAAATATATTTTATATAATTAATTTATTATTTTCACACATTGGGTAAAATCTCTTAATCCATGTCATTAAAATTCCTGTTGTGTTGTATGGTTTTCAGGTGGTGAACATGTTTAATTCCCGCGGTGAAATGTAGTGAAATTAATGCTTGTTTTGTTCCTTCTTGCCCTCTTACTTATCAAACCACTCTCTAATTAATCATTCTCTATTGTCTCCCCGTGACATTGCTCTTAAAGCTTTCTAAATATTAAGTAATAAATACCGTACGGTTGATCAGACACATATCTTAATATTGATGTGACAGTGTATAACGATATTAGTATAATAATAATTTGTACGGTGCGGTCGAGAGTAGAAAGTAACGGTAAAAACCAGCTTTTGATAGTAATATATTAAACAATTGTCTCCAAGAGAGACGTACTATGTCACAAAATAATTATATACTTATCAGATGATGCAATTTATACGTTTGGATTCGTCAAAATGAATGAAACGTTATCTCATTGGAATGCATGATAAAAAATGATAATATACAGCGACGATCGCCGTGTTTGCATAATTTAAAATAAACTTATGACCTTTCGTAAATAGGTGCTTTTTATTTAAGTAATATATGCGGTTCCAGGATATGATAATATGGTATTTATGGTGTAATTGATGGTGAAGAGGTGACTGAATGGTCATTGTGGTTGTCGCACACCATATTACAAGCGACAGAACCAACAATTTGCATTTAGCTTTCAAAAAGAACCTTCATAAAGTAACAGATGGCATAAACAGTATTTCAATAAAAAAATGAATTTATTAATAAGACAGACGATATTTATGTTTTTTTCGTTGGAAAAGTATGATAAAAAGCATTCTTCCATTGAAATGTTGAGATTATTTACACATAATAGAGTAGGGCCCACGATGCGATAGTTATGTAATACTTCATTATAATAAAATCTACATACAAAGAGCCGAGACCAATGTGTGTGGAACGACCTAAAGGGAATTTTGACACAAATGACATATATTAACAAAAGGAATATCCCGCCCATCCAGCTGATAATCGAATTATCATTACACTCTATCTAAGAAGATTACAATTATTTGTCATGCCCTACTGTGCATTCATGAGAAGTATGAAAGAATTCCTTAACTTTAAGCATTCTTGATGTTCTTTACTTGATATTTTATATAATATGTTGTATTTCTTACATATTTATGTTTCTTTTATCTTTTCTGTTTATATCCTTACTTCTATAATTCTGACAAATGTCCATCATTGCCGAACCGCATTAGGTTTTTCCTGTAATGGCAAGGCTAATGTAATGGCTGTAATGATGATGGTTCATCCTTTACTATTATGATTGATTAGGGTAATTTTAATTGAAATTTTCAATTTGTTAATGTTTTTTATATTCTGCTTGGTTTTTAAATAGGACTATAGGACTATATTATCTATATTTCTACATATAGAGACTCTGTATATATTATTAAATATCCCTAATATTATTTTGAAAGTATTATTATCATTAAATAGCCGTTTCGAGATTTTAGATATGTATTAATTGAAGTAAAATAAGTATATGAAATATTATTCTTCCATCTGGTAACACTGATGGTTGAAAGACCCGCACATACATACACACACCTTAGACAATTACATATATATATATATATATATATATATATATATATATATATATATAAACAAAGTATGTATAAATAATTTCAACCAAAATGCACTAGGCATTATGCAAAGTAAACAATACCTTGTTTACGTATTCGAATTGAACTCGATCTTCCACTTGTACTTGAACTAATGTGATGACATCAGACATTCACTATTATTATTATCACTAATATTTAATAACCTAATATTTTTTTACCACATTCGACTTAATAATCACAATAAATATTTCCAGCATATGACGTCTTTAACTCACGAAGTGGAGCCATGCCGATGAGGAGATAAGATAACGCAGACACGAGTTCAAAAACACAAGAAGCCGGCAATGAAATTTGCGTAAAGACCGGTATTAAACTAAATTAATAAGTATAAAGGACGGGGATAGTAAAAAATCCACATTAATTGCGAGTGTGTATAATATGTGTGCACATTTCGGACATGCTGCACTTTATAGCCTTCGTCCGGTACACTTTGAATTAATTAATACTTCCGCCACACTCTGAGAATCGACAATAATAATAACTCTTTTTATCGATATACACAACCACATACAGGATACCAATTAAAATAGCTCTAAAATCTAATTCGACAGTCACTGAGCCGCAGCTTAGACACAAAATAATGTTTACAACATCTGAATTATTATATAAAAAAATTGTTAATAATAACCAGCATAATAGCTTAGGCGATAAGAAGCGTGGCTACAAATACTGTGCTCATGGGTTCAAATCCCACTCAAATCAAGAATTTTTAAATTGGTTATTACGACTGGGAGATCGGGAATAATATTAATAAAATCCCGATCAATCGCCTTGATCCAGGTTTACTTTGATTTCCTGGGTTGTAAGGTAAATACTGATTATTAAGTGGGTGACCTGTGTAACTAGTAATAGTTAAGATCACCGACAGACAATTAACACGTTTTTGTGTCTAAAAAACCTTTTCTAAAATAAAAGCTCCTCTGAGCGTAAATAAATAAATCTTTGTTCTCCCATTTTATTATTCTTATGTTTACTATACTATTTTTTCTATCTAATTTTTTTAACTATTATCTTGTACTTCATTAATAAAACTAAAGGTCACCCAATACTTTCTGGAAGCTATTTGTTGTTTGTTTAAATAAAATATAGTCTATTAATACATTATATGCGATCCAATTTAACAATCATATTTTTTTAATTTAACAATTTTATAAATAACCAACCGAATAACAATATTCAATCCAATCATTAGATTATAATATAGACTAATAATTAAAAGTATATAAATATGTTTCATGAATCAAATTATTGGATCAACAAACTACATTCTTTTAACCCTTATAACAAAAAAAAAATTATACGGGATTTATAATTAAACTGTACACTATATTATATAATATTACTGTATTATGGTTACTTGCGACTAATATGGTATTAAATTTATTTATTTATATACACCCTGAGGGGCTTTTATAATTTTGGTTTTTTTACACACAACAACGTTATAATATTAACTATTACTAGTTTCACTGGTTACCGACAGAGCGGCTCTGCTCGACTAAATATTTCCCTTATAATCTAGGAAATCAGAGTAAACCAGGATCAATGCGATCTATCGGGATTTTTTTAAATATTATTTCCTTCCAGTCGTAATAACTTATATAATTTTTTTTAAAAGCTCACTCGATACTTTCTGGAAGCCACTTGTTTTTTTTAAATACAATAAAAAAATATAGTTTCAAAATAAATTATCCCTTTTTTGATTTAACCATTTCATGAAATGACTAACCGTATAACACGAATTATATCAACATTTTTTCGATAATAACGATATTATATAGACTAATAGTTGAAATTATATAAATTTATGTTTCATGAATCAACGAACGACGTTCTTTTAACCATTATGAAAAATATATATATTTACGAGATTTAAAATAAAACTGAGGCTTATAAGATGTGTTAAAAACTCGTGCCTATCCATAAAAATGCTATATTATCCTAGCAAATAAATAAATTGTGAAAGAATTGAAGAATGTTTACAAGTACCGTCCACATTATTTCCACTTTCTTTCATATTTGGTATTATGATACTTGTAATATAAGTGGGCTTTTATTACTTTTTCCCATATCCAATGTTTACAAATAAACTATTCAATATATGTAATTTAATAAAGCAGTATGAGCTGATTGCAATCTGATAAATCGAGTATCATTAAAATAAAAATTAACATGCACATTTATGTAATGATGGAAGGAACTCGTTGACGGATGACTGTATATTAAATAAAAATTATAAAATTGTCAATATGGTGTTTGTAGCCATAGTTTAGATAGCCGAAACAGCCGGCAAGGGTCCCAGGTAGACAGAAGAAGGGTCACTAGCCACACGATTCCGTTCCCCTTCAAAAATATCACACACATAAAAAAGCGAGTGATTGTAAGCTCAATGCTGGAATCTCAGCTGCCGATTTTATTTATTGCAAACAGTCATATTATGCTAATCAAATCCACCGGGTGTTGACGTACGATTCCCAAACTACACCTAATCAAACGGCAATAAATCAAGAATGTTTAGATAAGGAACAAATACGTGCGTTTCTCAAAGAGCCGAGCAAAAAAGTGTATACAATGAGTACTCGAAAGTGCATTGTGTTCTAAACAGACAAAGCTTGTCAATTTGGCATCTCTCTACAAACCTAATTGAACTATCTGTCTATAAGCTTTACAAACTTATATGCATGTCTTTTGTTATGCTTCTATTAAAAGCTTTATTTTTTTGTCGATCCTCGGTTTACTCCATCAGTAAAGTACTAGGTACATGTGCGCCTAGACGACTTATTTCATATTTCACATTAAAAGTTTTTAATTAATAGAGAAAAAAAATGTTTCATTTTCATTCTAACCTATACGAACAATTACAAAAAAATATCCCCGATTAATGCCTATTCAGACATACTTTACTATCATACAATTTCTTTATTAAATATAATTTACATACAATGTTTTGATACCATCTATATAAACATATGATATCGCATGAGTGGCTAAATGCGTGGTTAGTTTAAGTGGATCAAGTGGTCAAAAACATCAGTTACCTGGAAAACATTATACTGTAAACATCTCTCTTCATATCTTCAGTTATTTTTCACAATAAAATGGGTAAATGCATTGTTACTACATGTCATATGGACTCAAATAGATCTAGACTCAGTTTTTACCAAAGACTACATACTTCTTTAGGTTGTTTAAAATATTATTGGGTTTCAATCGCAAAATATTGTCACAACCACTCTCAGTGCTCACTAGAAATGTGTTAAGTGAGGGAGACACACTTATGCCTTTATCGAATAGGCGAGAAGAGTGCGACAATTCATGGTTTAAACAAAGTTACACAAATAATTGATAAACAATGCGATATCTAAAGTTTATATCTATGTTAGATACATTATGATTAGATGTTAAGTCTTTTGCTTATTTTAATACGGAGTACAATCAATTGGCAATTAAAACAATTAATAAGTCATAACATAATTTATGGTGGAAAATACAAAAACAAACTTCAGACATACTTTATAGTGCATACCAAACTGGAAGAATTTTCTTCATTCTACGAAGAATTTGAGCAGTTGCACTAAAATTAAAGTATCCACATAAATATTGTGCAATATTCGCGTCATTTACGATGTTCTAGGAAATATTTATATCTGAATCACACACTAATTTCGTGGTGTGTCTTAAAATACAAGACGTCGTAATCCGATATACATAAATAAGTATAATAATCGAGCATTTGTGATATTGTGGCAAAAGAGAAAGAGCTTCGAGATGACTGTTACGATGTCCCACATTTATTTATAAGCATACTTGCATGTGTTGGAATTAGAAATAGACAAGTTATAAGCGTATGCTAATGAATAGCCAACGGCCAAACTGGAAGAATTATACATACAAAAACACATTTCAATTTTGATTATCGTCACATAGAAAGCTGCATTCCTTTACATAAATTCTCAAACAATTATCGTTTGTTTCCCCGAATTTAATTTTTATAAATATATATATATATATATATATGCATACATATTATATACATTTTGTTATCAGATGATATTTGTCAATTGGATTGCATATTTCGATGGTTTGCGCATTATTCTAAAGTTTACTCATTAATATTTTTCTTAATTAAATACAATAGTTGATTAAAAAGTGCGAGATTTGAGAAAAAAGGTGATAAAAATACGTTTGTTAAATTTACTCAGTAATTACGATAATTTTCTTGTATTATCAATATATTAATACCATAGATATAAACCAAGTTCGTGTATTGTTGTTGCACTCTTCTCTCCTATTCGATAAAGGCATAAGTGTGTCTCTCTCACTCAACACATTTCTAGTGACGCCTGAGAGTGGCTGTGACAATACTTTGGCGATTAAAACCCAATAATATTTTAAACGTGTTAAAGTATTCAGCGGTAAAAACTGAGCCTAGATGTATTTGAGTCTATATGACATGTAGTAACAATGCATTCACCCATTTTACTATGAATTATAACTGAAGATATGAAGAGAGATATTTACAATATAATGTTTACCAGGTAACTCATGTTTTTGGCTATTTGATGTACTTGAACTAAGCACGCATTTAGCCACTCATGCGATATCTTATGTTTATATACATGCGGTGTACGTTATAATGTTTATAGAGCAAATGTGAATCTTATAACATTCGAAGTGTTTTTCGGCATGATCAAGAAATATAATAAACAAAATAATGATTGTTAATCTTACCGATTCGGACTGTTTGTCGTGTTCTTTACTGGAAGTCCGTCGTCGGCTGAGAGGCGACACTCAACTTGGGAACATAACTCGAAAACTGAATATTTAAACTTAAAAAAAATTGTGATGAAACTGAAACAACACAATGAGACAACTGGCGACTTTGCGGAGACTTGCACGTGTATATTAATGACACGTGGCGTGCAAGATGTGCGTATTCGCGAGTTCGAAACGTGAAAAATGTGAAGTCGAAGAGCAGAGATACTGACTGTGAAGCGGTCCAAACGCGACTGAATCAACATTGCCATGTGGCCGTAGCGGCGGGGGGAGGGGGAGTGCCCGTAGTAGTGGTGGGGGGTTCCCCTTCCATATAATAATAGAGGATGTTATGTAGATTATTTGATTAATTTTGTACTACCCTCTTCGGTGGTGGTATCTCTTAATTTATGGATGAGCTTTTATGTTTTGGCGCACTTCGGTAATTTACAGCCCCGTGGAAGGGCTTGGAATACTTCTCCGCGTTACGTTAATGAAAAGTTCTTGGTGGACATATCACGGTTATTGTCGGCCCGAATTAATTAAACTGGACTACCGCCACCCCATCGGCCACCCACCCTCTTAACACCGTATAACGTACCTTACAACCCCCAATACACTATATCCAAAGACACACGCGACGATTGACATTCATTAATATTATCATTCCTTAATAAGAGAAGATGATGAATTTTCGTATGGCAGCCACTCGGGGCGCTGCTTTTACCGCTCGTACTGTTTATCTGTCTCTTGTCGATCTTTTCAGTTAATATTGAATAGCGCGTAATTCAAAATTGTTTGATATATCGCCTGCTCCAGCGTATAATATCGTAAGTGCAAAAAAAATATTTAACCAAAAAATATATACAGCCGTATTTAATATAATAGTGTGTTAGTGAGTCGTTCTAGAACTGTTAGTATTGGTGCGTATACGAATAGACTAGAGTTTCGTAATATTAGTGTACACGCATACGCACCGCATGCAAACATCTCATTACACTTATATTGAATACGGCGGTATTTTAATTAAATAATTAATATACATGAGGGTATTGTAAAATATTAAATAGATTTTTAAGTATGTTAATACTCTTAGTCCATCCTCTATAAGGTAAATTTTAAAAAACGACAACATCTTTAAATATCGCCTGCTCCAGCGTATAATATCGTAAGTGCAAAAAAAACTTGTGCTCTTTAGTCTTTATGGAACCGAGCCACATATTAAATCTGGTAACACTACCTGTCACGTGTCACTCGGTTTAATTATTATTAAATACCTTCTATTGACAGAGACATGGAATGTGTTATAGATAATGGATGAATCTACATTAGTTGCCGGTCAAGTAGGACTATTTTACTATTTCGAAAAAGTCCCACTTATTAGGTTAAATAATGATTGAAAATCAATATGTCTGTGTAAGCTTATTTAGCAAAACAAAAGACGCGTAGTTACAAATACTGTAGTGGCTCAAAAGTAAAATAAAAAATATTGAATCGGTAATTACGACTGATATTAATAAAATCGCGATCGATTCTCATGATCCAGGCTTAGCCTGAGTTCCTGGATTGTACCTAAGGTAAATATAGATGTGATTATTAAGTTGGGGACCCGTGTAACTAGTAATAGTTAGATCACCAACAGACAATGAATTAACACGTTTTTGTGTCTAAAAACCCTTAAAAAATGTTCCTCAGGAGGTAAATAAATAAATAACAAATTGCATATTAAAAAAGAACGAAGCAGTAAAATTAATTTGTATGTTCAACAATCTATAAGAGTATATTATTAAAATAAATATTATTCTTCTAGCATAATATTTAAGTTTAAAAAAAAGAATTGTTTTAAATCAAGATTTTGTTTCAATTTTTAATACATAAAAATAAAATGTGTTAGCTGCATTTGGTATTCAATTAAACTTTTATTAACATTTTTTTTTGCCAGATCTAATTCAAAATGCGTTGTTTTGTTTGAGTAGTTAATTATGTCAATGTGT
Source organism: Agraylea sexmaculata (assembly GCA_022606485.1). Lineage (NCBI taxonomy): Eukaryota > Metazoa > Arthropoda > Insecta > Trichoptera > Hydroptilidae > Agraylea > Agraylea sexmaculata. Next base: position 30,252 of record JAGTTH010002360.1, read on the forward strand.
GAACTTTCACCTGGTTTTGTCGCATACAACCTGTATGGGACGGCCTTGGGGCGAGACATTCAAAGAATCGGCAATCAGGTGCAAAGTTGAGGGTGTTACAGGAGAGGAGGTTGACTAGGGGTGGTTAAGGGTGTGTGGGGGTGACGATTGGCGAGGACAATGTACGCAAATGACAAATGTAACCCGCGGTCTGTACACTGCAAATGAAGAACATTGTTACTACACACCAAATATGCTTCTATTACAACACCTACACCTATTATAAAAAACCTATACTGTATTTCATTAATGTGTAGAGTAAATATCACACTTTAGACACGCGAAGAGACCAACTAACTTGCTTAAAACATGATTTTGCGGTGTGACTAAATAATATCGCCTCTTTCATAAATAATAGGCATGTGTGATATTTACTCTACACATTCATGAAATTAATAATTATATTGTTGTATTCATATCTGCGAATCAATTCCACGTCAAACTCTTTGAAAACTTTACAAATTTTTAAGAATTCATCTTTATAACCCGGTTAAAACTTTCGCCCTAAATCATTAAAACTATAACCAAAATCGTGTACATCAGATATTTATGATATAACTGAAAAATGTAAATTATTAAGCCAAACACTCTCTGATATTTATGATGATTCATAATTAAAAAAAAAAAAATAAGACAAATGAGCACCTCAATATTTTTATAATAATAGCTTGAAAATATCCCAACAAAGGGAAAAAGTCAGTGGTCAACAAAAATAAAGACAACATGGAAGAATTATTTAGTTAAAACCGTTTTTAATGCTTATTAAATATATAGTAATTTAGTGACATGGCCTAGATTTTAGTTCTAATAATGCGAGTGCCAAATTATCAATTATGATAAATGATATAATCCCAATGGTATTTATTCTCTCTCACATTGTTTTATTTGATTATAAATATTAAGAGAAGAAGAAAGAAAAGAGGCGAGAAGAGCTGCCCTGTCGGTGATCGTGTAAAACCAATTTAAAAAATAATCTAAATCAGCCCAAAAGAACAATATCTAATAAATAATCATTTGAAATCATATACGGGTGTTGATGTTATTTATACCCATCAATGATTTTAAAGAACCTGGACAGAAAATTAAAAATATCAAGGATTCTCTATATGGCAAAGACGTTCAAGAATCAAATTATTTGAATAATATTGGGATTGGCGATTGTTTCGATGTATAAAAAGTGAATAATGTAGTGAATGTAGTAAATTTTATCATTGTATAGTGTCGAAATTGAAATGGACGTGTCGTTTTAAAATGGTAGTGGTGTTTTAGTTAGGGATGGGGGTTCAGGGTGATGCTGTGTGCTACAATATCTCATTACTGTGAATGGGGTCAATCAGGGAGGCAACCCTCGCCGGGAACACCCTGTTACTATCGTCATCATCATCATCATCACTCTCATTCACCTCTAAGCCTGTACGATGTATATATCACCTAATACTACCGCAGAAGCTCCACCAATCGACGCTAAAACAATTAAAAGACATCATCACCACTTGATATTAGTAGAGTTGTTTATAAAAAATATGACAATTTTATGATTCAAGAAATAATTTAAATTTGCTTTAATAGATGAAATATCTTACCTTAAACTTTGAGGATTCAGCCAATTTTTAGGAGAATAACTGTAACAAGAAAAATTCTTATTAGTAAATGATTTTTTGGGAGTATAAAAAAGGCAATTTGAAATAATTAAAAAATGATAAAGGAGTTGTTAAACGAACATTGCAAATGCATTGTATCAACAATGAATAACCTGAAATTGAACCATCATCATTACATGTTTTGTGTTTCTCCCCACACTATTTCACACTCTGTGATTCCACATTGAAATAAATAAATTTATATATTCATATGATTCAAATAAAATCAAACATCGAGGAAACGAAAATTATCTACGAATCGTATTTTTTTTTCCTAAAAATTCTCATATTTGTAATAAAAAATACATATTCTGTACACCAAACTTGGGTATACGTGGTTCCTAAAATACTCTGTACGTGAAATAGAATGAAGTTCTCGATAAATTATTATTTAAAATTTACATAATGAATGATATGAATAAATATAATGGAGTTTACTGAAATAGACGCATTGCTGTAATTATTTTGCTTCAAAGTCATCTTTAAATATAAGCATCAGCATTGTTCATTTTTTATAATTTTAATATATATACTTTTTTTAGAAGATTTTCAAAAACCCAGACCAATAATCGATTCCTGAATCATCACAATTTGTAATAAAAATGTACAACGAAGTCATACAAAAAAGTCTCCATTAACATACGTATTTTGAAAAATAATTATATTATTTAGTACGTTCCCTCGTTTTTATTCATATCACCCATCATTTTTTTTTTATTTGAAGTATTATACAGTGGTACCTGGACATATGAATGCCCTGACATACGAATATCTTGAGATACGACAAATAATATTCGAGAAGTTCTACATCAACATACGACGAAAATTTGAGATACGAATTTTTATGCGCGATAATTTTATAGATGATAATCTTTATGGAAGGCCAATACTAGAATTTTGTATATGCAAAAATCAATAAATATTTATTTTTTATTCAAAAACACGTGGTACGTTAAGAAAACCATTTTTTTGTTAGGACTTTTTGAGGGGCTGGAACGGATTAATGGCGGTTTGTATGTGAAAAATTGCTTTGAGATACGATTGTTTTGACATACGACGATGATCCCGGAACGAATTAAATTCGTATCTCGAGGTACCACTGTAGTGTAACTTATTTTTAGCTCATGAACAGTTTGAATATCAGTGTGAATGGTTGCGAAACGGGTGGGTATACCTAGGTGGGTACTTTTGTAAAAGGCCGCTCAATATGGGCAATCAATGGCGAGGCAGGTACACTGTTGTATTATCATAAGCCTCACTAATGATTGCATAAATACACCTCTAATTGTCATTGAACGTGGTACTAATTAACCTCTAGCATGTCATCTAACAGCCTGATTGCAATTTATTACACTGATTTCGCCACACACACGTGATATAAATATAAATTAATCACTGTATGCATCGTCTTCGGTGCATAGTGGTGAGAATGTGGTGATAATATAATGCAAGTGGGTCGACAAATCAAAAGCTATTCACTTTAACATTAAAGTGTCCACCACAATGGGGGCAATTAGGCGGTGTACTGCCTGCTTCAGCCCCCCCGCAAAGGAGGGGGGCTCCAGGTGAGCCTCACCTGCACATTCCAAAACAGTTGCATAGAAATATCCAATCTAAATATTTTAATATTTATATGAACACATACTAAATAAATTATATCGTTTTATTTAGTAATTACCTCACCTTAATTGTATAGTCTACATTGGTGCTGGTGAAACCATATTAAATCGAATATTTTACACTCTAAAGAAAAATTGAAATAAAAAAGGCTTAAATTGAATATGAACATAATAAAAAATTACGTATAAATCAATTATTTTTATCTTACAAAAAACTATAGTTTTGATCTGATATATTTTTGGATAAAAATATAAGTGTTTTATCGGTGGTCTTTCACTGCTGCTGCTGCTGAAAAAAATACTGAAATATCAAATAGGCTCATATAAATTAGTAGGTATTTATTATGAAAAAATAAATCAATATTGATAGTCACATTTTTACTTCGAAATCCTGGAAAAAAATGCAATATCTCAATTTGACATACGATTTAATTCTATCATCGCGTTAACGTTTAAATGGAATTCAAGAATTGCAAACTTAAAAAAAACTTATAAAGCGTAATAATTCTATTGCGAATTTTGTATATTCAAAACAATCAATATAAGTCGTTAAAAAAGGGATTAATCCCTTTTTAAAGGCTTTTGTTTTTTTTCAAATAAAGGAATGTGGTAAAAAAGTACTTGATAAAAAATATATGATATTCAAATAGATCTACATATTCAATATTATTGTCATAAATTTAATACTCGTACATCACAGTTTGAGAACGACTTCTTCGAGTCTGCATAGTCATAAATTTTCATTTGATAATTTGAAATCCTTGCTCAATTCATCGCTGATTAAGGTGATGGTTGTTACATATAAAAATACGTATCATTAGTGCAACCCTTCTATTGTGAAAGGCGCACAGTAGCCCTAAGTTCCTTTTGTCATCAGCTCAATGTGCCACAATCAATGTCGTGGATGATTTTTTAGGCTTCCTGTTACGATGAATCCGAACCTTGCTTTATTTATTTGTGTGTGCCTTCATATGGTTTGTATTTATACAAGTCTGTAGTGAGGCGATTTCCGCTCCTGTATTGTGGCCGAAAGTCCTTCTTACAATACTTAAACCAAATTCCCAGTACAGAAAACACTACAAATATATCTGGAATACCTACATTATTCAAAAGGTAAACTAATATATAAATTCCACAAGATCTCTATTTATGTGAGCGACAGAAGAGATAATGTTATATTTAATGTATTCATGTGATCCCACGAAGTCACCATTTATGTTGACAAAATTTAAAATTTTAATTTGTAAGACATTAGAAGCGAAATTTTCTATTGTGACATGATATTAATTTATAAAGAAACGTCAAATCATCAAAGATAAGTGGGCGATCAATTGTAACTATTATACTTGTATAGACGAACAAATCACTTCAATGCACTCAATTATAAGAGATGATATTCTATTAATATTAAAATTGATATCAGATACTATCAAATTAAAGTTGAAATCAAGGACATTCCATTGGCAAAATAAAAAAAAACAACCTTCCTAGTTTTTAGTACCTACACCAATTTATTGGCGAAATATTTTAACTAAATATGAGATATTTCCGACGACCTTTATATGAAATTTCATTTGCACATACGATTACATTATACGATACATTATCGAAATACATAATTTTTATATCTTTTTCCGTGGAACGAATTTGTGAGCAAAAGCATATCATAATGGACATATAAATTAAGTTTACACGACATAAATTACACGCATGCGAATAATAGCAGACATGTAATTGGCATTCAATTAAACTTGAACGGTCAAACATCTTCGCGGGTGTTCATTCGTGCCATTGAATCATTTCAATTTATTTTAATATATTGTATGTGCTTTTCTACGTTGAAATAATTTTAAATGATCACTACAGAATATCAAATGAAGGCGAAGGGGAATATTGATATAAAATTTTGGTTTTTAGATTTTTATTTTTAACATTACCGCTATTATCCTTGACAACATAGATACACTCTTTGATCGGGTGGGTCATTAAGGTGTTTATTCGAAAAGGGCACAATGAACAAGACGTATAGTTGAAAGACTAACAAGAAAAACTGACTTTCATTGAACCAAGGGTCCACTGTAATGTTTTCAATACCTGTCATTCCTGGTGATCAATCCACTTGAATGATGGATACAACTCTTTGCTACTGAAAAACAGCCTTCCTCATTCTTCATTCATAATAAATGTATGTAAGAAAACAAAATCAACACCCGGACCAGTCAAAGATCATATGTATTATCGTTAATAACAGCTGATGAATCACTATTTATAAATTTGTTCAAATGAAAATATTTATATAATGTAATTACTCGACATTATCAAATTTTAATACAAAACGTGTGCGATTATTTTGTATGGCTAATTGAATTCAAATTATTTAAAGTAGACCTAAAATATTGAACTAGGTACATATACTAAAGAAGAAAATATCCAAATAATTATAAATAAAAACAAATAATTTTCTGGGTAATAAATGTCCGTTTTACCAATAGACTTAATAATTTGATAATAAGAAATGATCATTTATGTATAGTATGAAAAATATTTAATAAGAGAAAGGTTCAACAATCATTACATCCAAAATTGGGAAAATTTTATTAAATTGAATTATAATATTTAAGTACTGTATAAATAGTAGTATATTATTTCCCACAATGCCATTTTCATACTCGTGTAATAATTACACTTTATATAATTTAGGTTTAGTCTATTTGTATATTAACATGTATAATAATAACGAACCGTGCTCACCACTTGGTATTTGACTTTCCTAGACAATTTATTTTCTTCATTATTAAAACTAGTTTTGTTTTAATAATTCAAAAACCAACATTTAAATAGCGAAACGACTCTTCAATTAAAAATAACAAACCCGAATTTTAAGTGGTTAATTGTCTAATACTTTATGATTCTTATACATGTACATTGAAAGGTTTATAGGTGTGGTGAATCTTTCATCATGCAATTTATAAATGTGCGAGGAAATTATTTCAACGCGCAGTACAATAAGAAACATTTTGACATTATTGAAATAGAATAATTAAATTAACTGTGATGTAACCACGCAAATTGAAATATTTATAATATTGTTAACTAATCGATGGGGAGCTTAACGGTTGACGGTTTAATTTACACCATGTCGTATTGCGAAATTAACAAAATCCAAAAGTATTATTGAATAAGGAGAGGTATTTGAGTTGAACGATAGATCAGCAGGGACAGGTCCCCCTTTTGAAGAAGGTGAGGTCTAATTGATGTGTCCACCTTGACCACGGGGAGTCACACAATGTCCCACGGACTGAGACCCGAACCTAAACTTATATTATGTTGAAAAAAATATTCACAACCAACTGCAATCACCAATGATAATACAATATTATTTAATCAAATTCATATACAAGTTTACAACACTTTGATCATACATAGATGTGAATAAGCCTATATCAAAGACGACTTAAGACCATTTATTTCGATAATTCATATTATTCAGAAAGTGTCCTACCTAGTCGTACATTAATATCGTAAAAAACCGGGCTAGAACCTATTTAAAAATAGAGTAGAATATTAACCTTATTATGAAAATCGAATCTTTTGTTCGTAATGTTATTGTTAAAGTAAAAAATAATTTTAGTGGCGCAGAGTCGTCATTGATATTAGGCAACTCATATATTTATCTTTCTACCCAACAATATCAAAGAAAATCTCTTTGATATTATTTTCTCTTTGAGTTTACCTGTTTACCAAATAAACAATTAATTCCAGTCACATTCAAATTTTACTTCACTCACTTGTACTTGGGCTTATCTGATATAATTTTTTATGACACACCATTTTTCTATTTAGAATTTTTACACACAACACAAAAAACGTAGATATGTATAATAGAAAACTAATAAAAAAAGATAGTTTTCATACAATTAAGATTAGATATATTATTTTTTAAATTAAGAACTAAAAATATTTATAAAAATTTTAATTGAAATTTTTTTTACATCAAATCAATAGTTGCTGTTCATTCATATTAAACAATTTGATTAACTAACACTTGCTCCATCCCTAAAAAGTGCATTTTTTTACTCACAACTTGTCTACTTCTATGAGAATACACAATTTAATAATTATGGTCGTGGAAACAATATGGTTATAGTAATATGATATAAGAATTTGGGATGATCTTAAATCAACGGGTGGCCTTTCTAGGGCCCATTGTCGTATAATTAATGATTTTTTTGCAGAAAGGTATTTCTTTAGAGTTAAGGATCGCGTCACCAGATAACATCGCCGCATTTTATCTTGTTCAGAAATACGAATGCCCGCTGTCATTTTATACTATTTGAGACATTTATTACAAAAAATCGGGAATACAAATTAACTTTGACCACAAATAATAATCAACTTAACGTGAATCCATAGTATTTAACACTCAAAATATTTTAAGTTAATAATTCATTCAAAGTTCTTTTCTGTTAATTAAATATGTCAATGAATAATAAAAGATATAATTATATTGTATACCTCTATAATCATGTAATCGTATTACGTGCAAATAAACGTAAACGTGTTTAAATTTTTTATTATACTAAGTAGAGGTTAACAATTCTAAGTGTGGTTCAATAATTTATAAATTAATCAAGCAAAGAAAATAATAGCCCAATCAAATTAGGAAGAAAAGGGGGCAAACCTCGGAATTTTACCCTAGAAGCAGTAATTTTGCATACACCTTTATTTTTGTGATATAAAAATTGTCGTAAAAAACTGATTTTTGTGACCTTTGACCTCGAATAAGTTCCAAACCCGTCACCTGATTTTATTCGATTACAGCTTCTAGGCAAAAATTCCGAGGTAAAACCCTAATTTGACTGGGCTGTAGTATCGTAATTAATTCAGACATTATTTATTAAGTCGTTACAATAAAGAATTATATATCACTTTATACAGTGAACACCTTAATTGGAATTAATAAATATTTCCAACTAGTCAGTGATTTTTAATTTTATAATATTTTTCTACTTCTCAGATAACACATTAACAGTTAAATTTACTCAATACTTGGGTTTTACAATAATTAAATATATGTTAATAATATACAAAATCCTAAATTTGAATGCACTGAGGCAATTATTCAATTAGACGTATCATATTTCAAATTCGAGTTAAATAATTGAGGGTTACAAGCACCAAACCGACTATGTTCTCATATTAACGGTGTTTTGTGGCAAATTGTCAACTATTAAGTTATTAAAGTGGCCACGTGACCGTGGAAAAAATATACGATGTTATCACTGAAGTAACTAAGAAAATTATTTGTCTCAATCAAATATTCAAATATCATAATTACCCCAAATTTGTTAGAAATTATGATGGAAACGAAATTATATGAATAACTTCTTAATATACATGTAAACCTAAATAACTAGATTATGTTCCGTTGAACTTGTTATAAATTAAATTTGATTTAAGACAAATAAAATATTTACTAATTATAATTCGTATGTAACTATTTAATGTGTTATTTTTATGAAACTATGATTAATACCATAATTACAGTAAATCACTTTTATAATGTATCAGATTATTTAAAAACAACATTCTCTATTCAACATATTTTTTCCAGAAAGTATAATTTTGAGATGATTGTCAAATGTAAAATTGGTGTTGATGAAAGTCTTTACAAGGGTAAATAAAATTATTTACTCATTTATACAAAATGTCTTTTATTGATACTCAAATAATTAAATGTAAGGAATGGTACATTAAATGTAACACAACCACACCTTCATTAATGGTCCAAGTCGGCTAGTTAAACTTTTCAATTTTTAATTATTATTTTAAAAAGTTTGAGAATATTGCGTTTTTACTTATTGGGTGATTGAGCGCCTGATTTGAATTTGTAAACAAAGTACAGTCCAGCGTAATTTCAACCAAAATGGACTAGCATAGTGCATGAAGTAAACAATACCTTGTTGACGGTTTCGACCATGAACTTGAACTAATGCGATGACATAGTAGTTAGTTGTTTTTATTATTCTCTAATGACAACACATATTCACTCATTAATAAAACCGAAGAATCTCAAGCTGTCATAATAAATTATTTTATTATTACAATTTATTATTACAATAATTATACAAAAAAATGCTTAGGCCCGTTTTAGTATTTTTTTAATAATCGCACTGGCATTAAATAATGGTGAAAAAAATCTTTTAGTTTCAAATGAAAGCATGTTGTATACTAATATAACTTTTTTATAGTTTAGTATATGCGAGAATTTATACAGTATTAACTAAGACACAATACCTTTTAACTTCTAAAGAGTATCTAAACTAGTATCTAAAGACTTCTAAGAATTTCAACCAAAATAATTTTAAAATTGCAAAATAAGTATATATAAATAGAAACACCTCGAAAGAAGTATATTTGTAAAATAATTGACTTTCCAGTTTTCTCTCAAATAAAATAGTATTAATTTGCAATATGTTCAATAGAAAATTTGATACATGGTGCAAGATATACGAGTGTAAAGGTTTGATTAGCTAATTATTCAAACAATTTAGTGATATCCAATGATTTTTTTTAAAATCTAAATATATTATTAAAGTGTGGTATTTTCTAGTGATTTAACACATTGGAAGCAATTGGTTAAATTCACGGCATGATAGGTGTATTTTGTCGGTATGGCAATTAGGACAGTGGCTGTTCATCCAGCCTTCTTATATACAACGATAAGCCGGAAGACATCACTCTTATTACCACTATGCACCCGTAACTCTACATACAATCATAATAAATATTCTTTTTCACAGGTCAACCAAGAAAAAATAGGGGAGTCGGCCTAATTCCATACTCTGACGCCTTCACACTTTATTCCAAACAATTAATTGAATATAATTTTATGTTCACGCTCGTCATTCATATTCAGTATTCAAGAGATGCGTATGAACGTAAAGAAATTTAAAAAAAAATGCACCGCTGTGTTTGGTTATTTATTTATTTTATTTATTTATTTATTTACGCTCCGAGGAGCTGTTTTTATTTTAGAAAAGGTCATTTTGAGAGGGTTTTTTTATACACAACAACGTGTTAATTGTCTGTCTTAACTATTACTAGTTACACGGGTCACCGAATTAATAATCAGTATTTAGCTTACAATCGAGGAAATCAGAGTTAACCTGGATCGAGACGATCGATCGGGATTTTATTAATATTATTCCCGATTTCCCAGTCGTATTAACCGATCAAATCAATTTAAAAATTCTTGACTTGAGTGGGATTTGAACCCATGACCACAGTATTTGTAGCCACGCTTCTTATCCCTTGAGCTATTACGCTGGTTACAAATAATGTTCGCAATATTTCTTTCAGTTTAGGCACTTCATGAAAATAAATGTCCAATCAATATCTGAACTATTGATCAATTAGATAACACTAATCATTTGACTAATCTTTAGATATTAGGCTAATTTTAATTGAATATGTAAGGGTTTTTTGATGTTATGCTTGGTTTTTTTTAATAGGTCAGTAATAAGTTGTTTTAAGTGATTTAGTTAAGTTTTTAGTATTTTTTTTCATTCAGAGGAGGTTTGAATTTTCAAAGTAAATTATAAATAAAATAATTTAATACGGTTTTCATAAGACAAGATAACATTCATCACAATATTTAAAAAGCGAGTTTCCCGATAAATACTGTTTTTTGAGAATTGTCATTTATTATGCATTATTTAATATCACTAATATTATTTTGCATTATTATCATTAAAATACCCGTTTCGAGATTTTAGATATGTAATAATTGTAATAAAATATTTTTTATATAAATATTATTCTTCCATTTGATGATGGTAGATGAATCCGTACAGACATATAACATACACACACCTCAGACAATTATATTTATTATTTATAATAAATAAGCAATCACAAAAATGGTGAAATATTTTTTTTACAAATTTTGAATAATCCATAACATACAACTAATTAACACTTTTCGAAATATTTTTAATAAAGTAATGGGTCAGTGAACATTTGCTATAAATGCATAAATGTCAATTTGGAGAAAGCGGTATTTGAAAGTTCACAATCTTAGTTTAATGCAAGATTAAATTGGCTGTAGCTTTTTCTAGTACTTAAGTATAATATTTTACCAGAACATAAATATGTTTATAAGCAATTGATCTACATTATTAAAAATTTTATGACCAAAGGGTAACTTTAATTATAAACTGCATAAGGGGCTCAATATCAAAAGCTCCCAAATCAGGAGAACATCTTCTTTGGAATCGTTATCTTATGACATCAAAATGAAAGACAATTAGATGAATTTGGGATAGTTTTAAGGGAATCCGCTATATCCAATTTAACTGGTTAAAAAATTGAGCTGGATTTGAGAGTTTTAAAATCTGAGAGCATCATATAGAATAAGTAAAATAAATAAAGATGATTAATAATGATAAAATACATAATAAATTATCCCATTAAAAGTTTTAATAAAAAAAATATACAAAAATGTGGAGGGAATTTTAAGTCTGTACAATAAGTTATTTCCGGTGAGGATGATTATAATTGCAAATATGAAAAGTTTTTCCATCCATTGGAAGTGTTAAAGAGTGGTTAGCTGTGTTGGTCGTAAATCAGGGTGCGTAATCTGGCCCGGCGGCATGCGGCATCTCATTAGCTCTCTGCCCAATATAGCCAGCCGCATTATGATATTATATTTAAAATTATCAGGTTCTTTAGTACTGTATTGTGAAATATAACGAGGACGAGGCTTGGCTGCTGGTGACGGTGGTGGAAGTGTGTCAGATACTAGAGCGGGATGGGGGTGGGAATGACGGGGGTGTAATTTATTGGCATCTCTTAATTAGGACTAGCTCTAATTGGGGCTTAGTTGTTCCTACGAGCATAACGAGGGGCCCTCTTCACTTACAGGGTTGCTAAAACTCTATTTAATTAAATACCAATTAATAATAAGCCGCTCACAGGGATTTTCGTACATGCGACAATAGAAATATAAAAATTATTTCATATTACACTTAATGGTGAAACATAACTTTGAATCCTTTGAGATTAAAATTGATATATTATCAATACACTTTCTGGCTAAAAATATAAAGAAAGTAATGCATTTTCTCTTAAAAAAAATATTTTAGACGCTTGGCTACAAATACTGTGGTCATGGATTAAAATCCCGCAAAAGTAATTTTATTTTTAAATTGATTTGATCGGTTTTTACTACTGGGAGGTCGGAAATAATATTAATAAAATTGCAATCAATCGTCTTCATCCAGGTTTACTCACATTTTAAGGTAAATACTGAGACGATTATTTGTATTATGAAGTCGGCCAGAGCCGCTCTGTCGTAATAGTTAAGATCACCGACAGACAATTAACACGTTGTTGTGTCTAAAAAAACCCTTTCAAAAAAGCTCCTCGGGGCGTATAATAAATAAATAAATAAAATGAAGTAACATAAATCAAATAAAATTAATAAATTGAGATATAAATATGTATTTATTTGACGATTGTCGGCTTTGTTATTTTTATAAATAATAATCATTAAGAAAAATAACTTCTTATGGCGATAAAACTAAAAATATTAGAGGCTTGCCGTTATCAGAAGATATAAGTAAATTGTATTTTCACTAAAAAAAGACTAAACATATTGATTTCCTGTAAATGAAACTAATGATCATTAATAAATAAAATAATTCTTTGATACCCAAAATACATCACTCACAATAATAAAAGGTAATTCTGCGGGGATAACCTTGGTTCGTCATTAAATCTTTCCGGTGATTCCCCAACAGATAATTCCTAATTAGCTTTTCAATGATATTTATAAGCCACAAGTACACATAATTATCTGTATTTAATTAGGTTTAATAATAACAGTAGATAGCCCTGTTTATCAAAAAGAGTGTAGGTTCGTTAGGACTTTGCGATCGCTAAACGCCGCGGAATCCCGAATAAACAAATAGGGAGCCACGTCAGCAAAATATGAAATATTCCAAGAATAATGCCCGAATCATAATTAGAAATAACGTCGTAAATTCAGGCAAACCTTCAACACTTTCCACTCTCATTATCACAATATTCATCGCCTTTTTATACCATATTGGGTTTCAAACAAAACGCCATTCACAACGTGATACCCTATATATACGATCATTATACGAGATCGTTAATTGGCAACAAACGCAAACGCTACATCGTTATTTAATTAAAAGCATTATTATTAGTAATGATCACGATGACTTCTTATAATCATAATAAGAGTAATTTAAAATTTCGCATTATAAAAACTAAATTCATAACATTTCACAGAACGTGCGACACTATTCGGAAAACTTGTTTAGACTGCCAATTAGCGTGGCTTTAACTTGTGCAATATTGTGATGTTTATTTAAAGATATTATAAAATTTACTTTGTTGAGAATGAATCGACCTTGGCTATATCCAACGTTCATTTACACTATTGTAAAAATAACATTTTAAATATAATTGTATGAATAACAATTAATTTTATAGCACAATAGACCTATTTTAAGCTCTTTGATTGACATACATATGAAACATATTATTATTAGCACCCATCAAACGGTTGAATTAATATTAAAAAACCATTCTGAAAAAAACATTAAATTTTGTGTGCTGAAATAGCAGCTTGTTATTATTACTGGAAAACATATGTTTTCTTTGGAAGTATGGTAAAAAATATTTTTACCAATAATAAAACTATTTAAGGCTCTCCTTAAAATATTCTTACGTAGTATAAGTCCAGTGTCTATTATAACTAATAACCAATAATATAATGTTTGTTGAAGCATGCAAATTTCCATGTTAAATGTTAACAATGTATTTTGTTGCCATTAAAAATCCAAATACACATAAGCCCAGTTTCTTCAAGTCGTGTTAATTCTCGAGCTCGTTTCACTCGGCGATTTACGCGCCAAATGCGTTTCTTCAAGATGTAGCTCGTGCTACGAGCTGTCAAATTGAGGTGTTGTAGCTTAATCTCGAACTAGTGTTATATTTACCCTTCTATTCCAGTTTCGAGCCGAAGAAGTCGCTTCGGCTCGAGTCGCCTGTAAACAAGTTCTCCTAAATGCTTGCTATACAATCATCGTAACCGCTCGGCTATAGCTTTGACACGCGCTGAAGAAACGGAATATTATATTTATAACTGTTGAACGTGTGTGTATGTTGTATGTTTGTCTGTACGAATCCCTCAACCATCAGTGATACATATGGAATAATAATATTAAATAAATTTCAAAATAATATTAGAGATATTTAGTAATGCATTTCTAAATATAACCTTCTTATGAAAAAGCCAAACAGAACATAAAAAACAAAAATAAATTGAAAATTTCAATTAAAATTACCCTTCTTTGTATATGACACGAGATTCGTACAATCTCTTGTCACGTAGCACGCGATTTAACACGACTTGAAGCAACTTGCCCTAAGTAAATTAAATATAAATACGACACAAAACATTTCAAGCTTCTCCCAATATCTTACATAATTATAATTAACCAAATATGATAATTTGTTATATGGAGACAATGTCGCGAGTGTCTGTCTGTTGATTGTATGTTGACGTATTGGAATAAGCGCAATAAGTGTTTGGCTCTGAGGAGGGAGGCTGGAGGAGGCTGGAGGAGGCTTTATGAGGCTCTATGAGGAGTGTAGAGAAGTGGGAGGCTGTGGAGGAGAGGTGCAGTCAGTGGTCTGGAACAGGTTTTGTGGGGTCACCAACGAAGCCTCCGCAACAGGTCGTATAGCCTTACACATATACAAACACTATCAATGTCTCACTCTATACCTATATTTAATACTAATGCATACATACATTTATAAGGAAGGATATTCATTCAAAGGTAACTGTCATTTATAAAAAAAAATTATAAGACTTTTTCTTTCAATGAAAGTAAGTATACCTGGATAAAAATTGTTTGTTCAAAATAAGATATATATACAGGTGGACTTGAAGTATCTGAGAATATTTTAGCATGTTGTAGGGTTTCGTATGAATATTCGAAAAAAAAAATAAATATATTTTTTTATTAATTAATATTAAAAATAAATTAATAATATTTATTACGTATAACATACACAATATACACACACTAGTCACTATTGAGTACTTCATAGAAACGGTTGATTCCAAGATGGTGGCTCAAACTCGATCTCAAAAGCACTATTATTATTATTATTAATTTTTAATATGTATATATATATATATATATATATATATATATATATATATATATATATATATATATATATATATATATATTTCTAAAATCTACCCCTATTCTCCTTTCTCACCCTTTAGAGACAAGACTGTTATATATATAAAAAAAATATTTTTATTCAGGAGGAGGAGATTTTTCGACTGCACGAAAATAGAGACAAAAGATGCACTATGGAAAAATATCAAATAAAAAATAATCCTACCTATTTAAAAACGGATTAATGTCAGCAATAAATTTAAATACTTAAAACATATTTTGATAAATGTGTATTTACATAATATCCTTACAACCAAATAAATCAATTTTGAGGAATGATAAAAGATTAACTATTTTCTTTTCAAATATTGGTTATAACCATACAACGAATTCTCTAAACCCAAAATTGTAATGTTTTATTATAAAAATATGGTAACTTCATCTGATTTTTCTGCATTTATAAAATTATGATTTGAGAGTATTTAATTCTGAATCTTTTAAAAAATCTTGTATTTCTTCAGATTAAAAAACTGCAAGAATGAATGATGTAAAACCATATTTGATTCGACGAATATTTAAATAAATTAAAGTCAATTATTGTGAGTAAATATTAACTTAAAAAGTGTGTATGTATGCTTTTTATTTCTTTTTAACTTAAATGGAACTCGTTGATGTTATCATTTATTTTATTATGAAACGGTTTTCATTTCGTATGTTTCTTTATAATTCTTAGATCACTAATTTACTGTTTATATTTTTGAGTATATGCATACAATTAACGCCTTTGAAAATATTATGTTCATTGTTTTATATGGAAAAAATTTCAATGAACATTCTTGTAGCTAATAACTGTCTAAATATTTAAATGTTTTAATAATGCATCTAGTTCTTATACAGTTATTTAATTTATTTACAGATGGTTCATATAAGTGACATAGCTCCACATCGATTAGCATTTTAAATTGGTTGTATTAGCATTATGACGTGTATTTGGACGATGATTTATTTGGCATTCATATTGGATATAATGGTTGAATTAAACGCCCTATCAGACCGACAATTTATAGAAGCGAACGCCTACATATTAATCCTATGAAGCCTTTCAATGAACACTCATACAATAAATTATATACATTTTTTACAAACGCTAATTGGACTCATTGTTACCTCTTCCTATCGAATTTATTACACACACCTATGTGTATATTATATCCTTTATAAGCCTTATTTAATATATTTTTTAAAATAGCTTAAATTAATTTGTACTCATAGGTACATCAGAAAAATAAAAAGGCTCATATTGATATATGAGCCTATATATTATAATTACACCTTTTTCGCCTAATAATTTAGCCTATTAATATTAAAATATACCATATTATTTTCTCTTTCATAGGTTCTTCATTTCATCAAATTATAACCGTTTAAATATCTTACAACAACGCCAATATTTAGAGGCATCTTTAGAAGTAATAAAGTGGTAATAATAATGGAACGATTCTTATTTCGTCGTTCTTACATACAGTCATTTAATATAAAATTAAACATTTTGATAAAATTACACTAGGAGAAATATTTAATTATTCGAATTATTTATTGTTTATAATTTTTTTTTATTTAACGCCCAATTTTTTTTACAAAACAATGTTTGTATGACAAATAACAGATAAAAATTAAATAAAATATAAAATAAAAAATATGGTGATGAGTGGAAGTGTCAAAAAACAACATATATTTATCAAATAGGGACTGATTATAATATTGATAATAAATACGCGAGTTATATTATTATTATATAGTAATTATATTTTAATTGATACTAATTGTAAATTTATTGCTCTGGTAGTATATACATCTCAAAACTGTAATACTTGTTTTATATTTTGATTTTAATAACTTTTTATTTTAATATTTTTTTTAAATATAACAAAGTTGCCTTATAGTCCGTTTTGAATTATTAAAAAAAATGATTCAGTTCTTTTTCCACAATTCTAACATTTTTTGAATAAACCTGCCATACAAATAACTTTTTCCGACTTGCCGTAATATTCTAAATAACAACTTACAACTTAGAAGTGTTTTAAGAGAATATGTAAATAGTTTGAATCAGATAGTAAGGTACAATAATAAAATCTCATGCAACCTCAAAGGACTCTTGAAATAGTAACGCTAACTCTTATGGTGGCTAAGTATAATTGCTCCATGAAGAAGTCCTATTAAGAAATAGTCAAATCGGTGAGGTCACCCACATATTAAGGCAAGTATGCACTATTTAAAATATTATAATTTTATATAGAAGGTGGTAAGCAAGTATGTAAGTAGGTGGTTGTAGTGTCCAAGAAAGTCAACAATACCGGTCCTGGTGGACAATTAGTCCGCCTCCAGGGTCCGACATCTCAATATCAAGCGAGCCTCTCACTACACCCACTGTGTGTAATACTTATTTAGTATATCAAATATATTTATAGTATTATCTCATTAGGGATAATCAAAAGCATCGCCGTATTGTCGGATTGCACGACATAAATACGCCCATATAAGGCCTCCGGGCGTCGGATCATCTTTTGTGCAATTTGCAGCCGGCACAATATCCGATAATAATCATTTTTATTTCCATACCAATATTTATCGCTTTCATTTCTTTATTACTCAACTCCCAAGTAGTTGAACATTGATAAATTTATCTAACAAGGTAGGTAAAATTAATGCATTAAATCATATTTAATCGATTTTGAGTTAGGGATGCATTTGTTTGCACATGTTTTCTATTACTTTATCTACTGCCAAAACGCACTTAGTCGTATCATCAATATTTCGGGAGAAAAAAATTAACTAAATCAAATTTATATTTTTAGTTTCTATTAGTTCTGGTGGTTAAAATAAAGGTGTTTTTTATAATTATGTTATATTTGGAAAGATAAAAGAAGTCACTTACCACATATTTACAGTTCTGTTAAGACTATTTTTTTTCGATCTTTTCATTATCTCAAAACTATGAAATATGACTTTTGACATTTTGGCAGTATACCCTCGATATTATTATTTTTATTCTTTCGATTATTAAACAAAACAACTCATAATTCTCAAATATAAAAATATTATGTATTCATAAAAACACCTCATATCCGAAATAACTTAGAATATTCAGAAAGGGGGAATTCTACCTTCTTTAATTAGTTATAAAATTCCTTCAGGTGCCAAATACGATTTACTCCAAAATTCGCCTAACCTTAAATAATTAATTAATATTCCTTACACTATAACAATATTTAAAGTCACTTCATCCAAAGTATTTGAAATCGATGAAAAAGTGGAAATACTTGTTTTTATACGAGTAAAATTAGAAAATTTGTCAGATAATAAACTGATTGATTAACCAGTTTTTCTCTATTGACTAATTTAGAAATGTCCTTTTTTGTATACTTGCAAAACATATAAAATGAATAAGTGCATCATAATAATTTATAGTGATATCTTCTGTAATTTATATATGATAATAAAATTACCCATCGATAAAGTTATTACTGAACTCTTAATGCAGCAGGTAAATTTGCCTCCAGATGCCGTAAATTGCATATTCGAAAGTGTCTGCAGTTGTTCAGTGTCAATTTATATCGAGAAAGTGTAACTGTTATAATATTGATATTTTACTCAAACCCATTTAAAGTTGGACTTATTCAATAAATTCAACTAACAATATCGCCTAGATAGTTAATTAAGCGTTGCATAATATAAAAACTACTTTATGTATAAACAAATAAATGGAGAGCTATTCGGTTTTAACATAATATGACTTTGTTAAAATATTAAAAATTTTAGGAATCAGATTAACATTTTCTTTCTTAAAATTTTCTATAATATGTATATTTTACGTACTTGAGGAAAATAAATATTCCAATATTGAAAATACATTGTAACATTTATTTATACTGCATAAAAATTTATAACAATTTATTAGATTTAAATAAGACAATGAACACACTAGTTTCATGTTTTTTTTAAATATATAATGGCGTTATTGAATTGTTAAGTGTAAATAACAATTCTTGAAAATCACTAAAGCAATAAAGTTTCCTTCCATATATTATGTATATATTCACGGTTATATTTGTTATTAAAACTGTCAAAAAATTTAATTATTAAAACTTTGCCTATCAACGGTAACCACATGATCGAGCAAATGATTTTGCAGTCAATCCCATCCTGAAAAATTATTACTAGAATCAGTTGCTTAGACGTAGAGAGTTGCCATATTTATCGTTAGTAAAAGTCACAGCTAATAATTTAACACCGAGGTGATAAATCTGAGGATCGTCAAGTATAAAGAGATGTAGAATTGTCATAAATTTCGTTTCCATTTAGGGAGCTATTCGCGTTAATTAGTAAAGGTGAAGCCTACAGTTGTAAGTCTGTTTCGTTACGAAGACTGGAGAGATCGTACACAGTTTCTTATTCGAGAATGCTGTTAAATCGATAAATTATTATAAAGTGCTTCTTGACTCTCTTTGGACTGGCGACAAAAAGCAGTCTGTAAACGGAATATCGGGAGGCAGCTTTTTAACCGTACTTGACACAACACTTTTGTTGCGGAAATATTGTATCATATATTGAGACGTTAAAAGTTGACATGTGGAAAAATTCGGCAGGTATATCATCCGCCAAAATATGATTATTTCATCTGGACGGTCAAAGCTATATTTGGCGACAACAATCGCAAAAAAATTCTGCACGCTATAAATACATCGATATCTTTATGATAAAAATATTTGTAACGGACATTTAAAAACTACTCTTTCGTATAAAAAAATAAATCTTTTATAAAATACAGTTTAAATGTGATTATTTTTTGTTATGTTGCAGACGTTGTAAATCTTTAACATTGTAAATTGTTTAAAAGATTCAACATTTTGCAGAATCAAATGATTTTAATGAGAAATACTACTCTGTTGCCTACCATATAATAATTATTATTTAAAATTACAATCACAAATGTATGTATAATATGAGGATTCTGAAGTTGGTTTAGTTATCGCATTTTTTTATATATTATACATATAATGTGATGTAAAACAAAAATTCATTAGAGTTAATTTTAATCTCTTATCTTTCTTTATTGTTTCAACAGAGTTTTGAGTAAAAACATTCTTCTGGGTAGATCTTAAAAATTAATGAAAGAATGTTGTACTATATTTTTTTAGATAGTTTTTTTAGATAGTTCAGAATCAATTTTTTTTCTTAATATATACCATAGGCTTCCCGATACTTTCTGGAAGCTGTTTTTTTTTTCAATAAATAAAATTAAAAATATACGATTTCGATAAGCTTTAAAGGCGTCTTTACCTTACACACTAAAATGGAAATAATATAGTATGGTTGTGAACACCTGAGCAGAGTCGCCGGCCTGAGCCTGAACTGAAAGCGCATCGAATTAATGATGATAAGGTTGACAAATGTGAGTGTCACTTGGAGAAGAGGCAGACAGGTGTCTTTGGATGTGAATCCAGCATATTCAGTCAACTTCAGCATCAGAATCAACCGATGCTATTATACAAGCCTTTCACATACATATTAATATCAGATCATTGGACGATTGCATTGTCTCCCTGTACTTCGCCGAAGCGGTTCTGAGAAAGCCGCATTCTCAAATACCTGCCCCGACAAATTGGACGAAATCATTCTGCTAAATTGTATGTACATGAATGTTTCCCCTCTATATATCGTTTATTCCAACGAGAAAAAATTCCTCCTCATAAACACTTCTTGGATCCGTTGACAAAATTAACAACATTCGCATTTCTAAAATGAATATCTATCTAGTAACTTTTCATATGAGGAATTCATAATGGATCAATAACGATTATACAAATATATTATTAATTTAATATTATAATCCTAACCTAGACACGATCTAGTCTTAGTAAGACTTGGAATTTCCCGCTTATAATAAAATATAAAAATAATGCCGAAAAACAATACAAATCAGACTAAATAAAGGGACCGATCTATAATATAGCCCAGTCAAATTATGAATAATAAGGGCCAAACCTCAGAATTTGAGCCTAGATGCTGTAGTTTGCATGGTTAAACCCTTATTTGACTGGGCTTTAGTATCAGAATTAATTCAGACATTATCTATATAATTATAGAATACCTGAACCTCACATAAAAAATATTTAACTGATTCTATGTAAATCTATCCTTCTGACATGTTATGAACACTCGCAGGTAAGTTAGGTCGTTAGAAAAAGGAATTATATATTTTTTTATTAAATAAAGTAGTGTCAAGCCAATTTAATAATTATTTCTGAAATGTTTTAAAAGAGGGGCGGAAGGTGAAAAATTCCCACCTAAGTCAGGGTTTTTGTACTTTAACTCCTGTGCAGGATGAGATGAACACACACACACACGAAAGATAGTGTTATATCTGTGAGTAATTACAATGATGATGATGATGACAAGTCCGATCACATTGAGATGTGATTGCGATGGAACAACATCTCTAATGAAGTAAAAAGTTGCACGATCGTAAGTTGACGCGTGGCAAAAAGAGTGAAGGCTCGCCAAACGGGGGCTCATTTGTCCAGTTTCACAACTAGGCTATAAAATCGACCGGTTCGGATGTGGATTTTTCTCCTCGACTTCTTTTTTTAGGACTTGGCTACATTGGTATATAAGAGAGGAGTACGTCTGTTAATGTCTTCCGGGAGCGATCTCGTTAATACTGTGAAACTCCACCAAATGAACAATGTCGGATATTGTACCCAATGACTATAACTCAATATCTTCAGACATTTACAAATGTCAGACTTCCTGTGCTGATATTTGGTTTACATTATAAATTATATAATATCTAGATTTTTCATAAAAGATAATCATATTGTGATACAATATATCAGTTAGAAATATGCACATAGTCAAATCGAAATAATTTTGCATAGCAATTATTGCAAGTATATATGATAGAGATTTGTTGCGTTTCTTATTAACGGGTTGGAAAATATAATTGTGATAGTTTCCCAGGCATATATAATGGGCTTTAATCGTTTTTCCATCTTTTTTATTATTTAATATTAAGTACCTCTAATGTCACATAAAAATGTTATTCTCATGATAGTTATCGGTAAAAATATTTATATACAGTGGTACCTCGACATACGAATGTTTTGAGATATGACGAATAATATTCGAGAATTTCTACCTCGACATACGACGAAAATTTGGGATACGAAATTTTATGCGCGATAATTTTATAGATGATCGCTAATTTTTATGGAAGGTCACTACTTGAATTTCGCGCCAGAATTGTGTGTATATAAATATCAATTAATAATCAATGAATTATGTGCGTTATTACTAGTTTATTTATTTTAACCTCAAATTATCCATTGCCGATTTTACAAAATGTACATAAACAATTTTTTTTATTCAAAAAACACATGGTCCGTTAAGAAAACCATTTTTGCTAGGATTTTTTGAGGGGCTGGAACGGATTAATGCCAGTTTGTATGGAATTGTATGGGAAAAATTGCTTTGAGATACGATTGTTTTAACATACGACGATGATCCAGGAACGAATCCAATTCGTATCTCGAGATAACACTGTATTCTGTACACATAAGATGTTTTGTATTATAATACAACGTAAAATTCAAATTTAATAAAGGAATTGTAATATATTACATATATAAAAGAGTGAATTAACATACCTTTACATATCTCAAAAGACAATAGAAATGAACAACTCTAGCTATTATGGCACGAGTAATTTAACTTAAAATACCTTCAGAAAGATAAATTATTAAGAATCAGTATGATTTTAGTATAGGTTATGAATCAATTGATTGCTTTTATTCAATGTATGTTTCTGAGACCAGACAAGCCAGTTAAGCAACAACAAAGCTATTGGTCGATTATTGTTTTGTAAAGGTTTAACATTATTTAATTGAAAAAAACCGTCTCTTTTTTAATGGCGAAACTAAGACTGGAAATCTTTATATAGCGCAGAATTAAGTCGAATAACAGCATATGACTTACTTGGATAAAAAATATTTTATGACACTATATTTTTAAAAGTAAAAAACAAAGATATAAATTATTTACAATTAAACTAATTATTTACAATTAAACTCTTCAAAAACTTGTTGCGACTTGGATACGGTTTTCAAATCATCTCATACACATATCACATAGCATCATTCGTATTGAATTGAACAAGGCCGTTGTTTATTTTAGCATGTCTGAGCTTAATATCGGCGTGGTATAAAAAATCGATATAGTTGACTAATTAGAAGTGGTTGTAGTATGAAATATGTGAAAAAATGCAATATTGCCGCCGTGTTTGTTGTATGTGAGCAAAAACAACAATTTTGATTGCGACGGAGCCTTTATTTGGAGCATTCCTGCCGTTCTTTATTAACATCAGAACCCCATACTATATAGTATTATATATCCCACCGCACATATCTATGAAAAAAGTCATCACACAATCTCTTTTTATATACATTTTCTACTATCTTTGTGAATTGTTTGATAATAAAACAAAGGATTGAAATATATCAAAAAGTTATCCACGCTTTCCAATAGATCGACATGTTATGTTTTATAACATCGTAATATAATCCCACCATTTTATAATAAATATTTTATCATAGAGTATAATTTGCGTGAGTTGGATTTTGAACATTTTTTAATTAATTATTTTTTTAAATTAGGACGTCAACCGTAAATTTTAAGGTCCAAAGCCTCAGCTAAAAGCCATTTTATCTTAACCTAACCTAACTATTTTTTAAAAATATTAAGAACTAAACTGCTGATTATCAAAGCAATTTCATTATTTAAATAAGATAAATACTTGCAAAATGCGATTTTTTCGTTTTATATAATTTTTGTTAATATCTATTTATTAATAATTATTTAAATAATCTATTAAAGCGATTGCAGATATATAAAAGGTTCAACATGTACATACAAATGTCTTTTTAAGTCTAATAATATTTAATTAATAAATTTTTAAAATTATTTTTTTTAAGATGGGACTTCTAGTCCTTCATGAGGTAGTTGGATTATTGTATTTCAATAATACCAACAATATTTAAAATTATATTTATAAAACAAGTTCGGGATTTCATTATAAATCTTCAATATGCAATGAATGATATTATTGAATTAAAATAATTTATAATAAAAGTAAACATATCTGATAAATATAATTCTTGGAGAGTGATGTATTGATATTAAAATTCTTTACGTTACGTTTTATTATAAAGTACGTCGCTCGAAAGACGACATCTCCTTATTTAATATATTATTATAGTTATAAAAAACAATAAGATTGATTCAAATGGAGAAGGAGAGGGTCTTGAAGGCATAAAAAAGGCATTCGGTGAGACCAAGAAGGTATTCAATTGAAAGAGTCGTAAAACCTTCAAGGGCCTCATGACCTGCGACATTGTGGACAAATTCCCTTGGAACCTCGGAGGTCAAATCGATTATGCTATGCCACGTTAATGTCAAAATAATAAAAGAAATATTAAAAAATAATATGAATAATACTCACGGTTAAATCGAAGAAATTTCGAAGTGACTGCACCTGCAAAATAATATTTTTTTATTGTAATTATTTAATGTGTGAGACGAATAGTTTGTAAATAGTCGAAGTATATAATTTAAAGAAATAAGTCTGCAATTTTTAGTTTATTTAGTGGTGGAATAATAGTGGAAATTACAAAGTTATTTCTTTAAATTATGGGATTCCACCAAGAAATAAATGCAATCAATAATTCAAAGAATACATATCATTTTTCTCCTTCTAAACAACTGCTTTTATATGATTTTATTTAATTATTAATTAAGAAGTTGCTAACAATCCATTTCAATTGTATTATTTTATTGAATAACACGAACAGTTATTTATTTTTTAATTAGAAATTATTATTTTTTGAAACGAGAGAATATTTTAATGTACCTACTTATTAGCACAGGTAAACTGATTTTATCAACACTAGATCAAAAAATAAAATTAACAAAATTCCACTTGAAGGTAAATAAGTTTTCCTTATTACATATATTTTTTTGTTTTTAAGACTTGGCAATTTTGATTAAAAAAACAGCAGTTGTCACAATAATCAAATTTTTCAAAATAGACTGAACAACATCGTTATCTTGATATAACTTTATTTATTATATTAATTTCACTATTGAAATATATCTGTGCAGTAAAACATATTTTCGGACATTTGTTTCGAGCTGTTTTTTCAATTATTACAAAAAAAACTCAAATAATTTGACTCTGCAATCGAAATTCTACAAATATGATAAAATGTGAAAGGGGCTTTAAACTTTAACTTATATGTATATGCAATTAACAATGAAATCTTGCAGTGAATTTTAAAAATGTGCGTTCACCAGTTGGAATCCATGTATGGACCAAAGTCAAATAATTTTAACTAACTAAAAAAAACATTAATTTATATACAAAACCCTAAATTCCCACATATACTGTTGATTTAAAGCGATATTCATTAGTAGCAACATACACACATATAATGTTGATTTGTATTGTGATGTACGAGTTACATTATAATTGTTCGTCTTTAATATTGTTTTTTCAAAGAGTGTGAGCGTAAAATTTTATTGGGCGTGTCTTTGAGATGTTTTATCCAGATATAATAATATTCACGTATGAGCCGAAAATGTAACAATCACCCCGTAAACAAGTCACTCTTTACGTGTGTATTATGAAAATAAATTTGATCAACAGATAATACCACTTTTTGAGCCTTAACGACATTATAAATATTGGGAGCGTTATATTATTCCACGTGCGTTGCTCATTGTAAAAAAATATATACCGAGAATTAGGTGTTGAGTGCAAAATAATTACTTTTCATTATTTACTGCTTCGATTAAATATTCCATATAAAAATAATAAATTCAACGGAACATTATAAAGTGCGGACTTTTAGTCGGTAAAATATTAAATATATATTCCAAAAAAACCTAAGCTGTCACAAAAGCTTTGCAATATATTAGCGGTATGATAGATATTAATATTTGTATATATAACAATTTTTGTGAGAATATTTTGATATAATAAAGAAATATAACTCCAACAATTTTGGTATCCTATAAGCAACAGTAATTTTTATTTAGGATTAACATTACATGACAGCAACTTATTATTATTGGCGGAAAATATGATAGAAGACTAACCTCTAAAAGGTAACCTTACCTGTAAAATCATTTAAAAAAATATAATTGTATTTTTTGCATATCCTACCTCCCCCTAAAATATTATCACTGGTTTAAATTATTTTTATTAATTTGGACGGGAAAAAAATATTTTAAAAGTATGATTAATATATATATTTTTTTAATTTAGATGTTAAAATATTATGTTTTTAGACTAACTAATCTTTTACTTATTTTAAAACAGAGTACAATCAATTGATAATTAAAATAATTAATGTCATAACATAATATGACAAGTAAATAAAAAAGGTGAACAAAGGAATACAATAAAAACCATTAAGTAGTTCTGTTTATAAAGAATAATATTTGAGTGAAAAAATTGCAATAATTCTAATTCTGCCTCATTACAACATAACAATAATATTTTTTTTATACATATGGTGCATCAGAAATTAAATATTTATTTTATACTTTCAATTAATTCATGAGTAGAGTATTAGTCAAGGTTGCCAAAATGATATACGTAATTGTAAATCCGCCATTAATTATGAAAATGAGATTAATGGTTCACTTATATACGAACAGCAAAAGATTATCACTTGATGTGAGAGATTCGTCGGCTTATAATAATGATTCGGTGTTAATTATCCATTATACATTTGGAAATAGTAGAAACTTAAGCCGACAGCCGGAAATTCGAATGTGTGTTTTAATTTTAATGAAGTGGACCAAAACACTACTTATTTACATAAGATTCCTTATTGTTAATTGTCTACGTACGCTTTTACACATCAATCACATGTTCGTCGGTCCGATAACTTTTACTTGTATTCATTTATCTAATATTCTAATTTGATCCTTCGATTATTTAACTGTATTCTTAAAAGTATAATTTTTAATGTGGAAGAGAAAAAATAGGAAATTGTGTAAAAACGGTTATATATAACTTGATTGTTATATTGAAATTTAAATATTCCTCATTTGTTTGGAAGAACATTTTTATTAATTAATTTCTCTTGTATTTCGTAAAATCACGTAAAACAGTAACAAAAAAAATTTTATTTAAAATAAATCCTCAAATTTCGCTGTAATAATTTTATTAACAAATTTTTAAATATAAATGTAAAGTAGTTGATAATAAAATATTTTATTTTACGAGACAAGCTTACGTATACAGAACATAAATATAGATATTTATATATAAACTGAAATAAGGCATTCGAATTTGAATTAAATTATAAAATAGATTTGATATACAATTTAATTATAATAAATAAATAATAAGGTGACAAAAAATGAATAAATTGTAAAAACCTATTTTCTTAATTAATAATTATTATTTTATAAATGAGATATAGTTTTTTTGCCCCACAATTTATTAATGTTATTTTTATATAAAATGTAAAGACCATTTATTTACCCATGAAAATCTTACATTTTATATAAACTAGAAATATTAAAATAATAATAAAAACTAGAAAATCTATTTTTTTTAATATATTACACTTATATATTAAAAATTTATTCTATGATATAAAATGTCTATCGCGAATTCACAATCTCAACACAATAATTTTCAATAATTAATTATTATTTAAATTGATGGCTCAAATTTATATATCGTTTATCATTCGTGCCCCCGCACTTTATTTTTTATTATTATAAACCGGATCGTGTTGTGAAACCGGATTTATGTAAAAATACAATAATAATTGGTAATAATTTTCATCTGGTTATGATTCAGTGTGTGAATTCATTCGCCTCTTAATATTTTTATTTACGATGACGTATATAGACGATAGCGATGACGGTTTATGATCGCCAAACCTATTCTTTTTATTACAAAATTAAATAACACTCTTTATTGGGCGTGAAATTTGTTTTAATTGCCAAATATAATATGGCAGCGTGGCATGTGTGGTGATTTAAGTCAAATATGAATGTATCATTATAATAAAATATAAGAAAAATCGTAAAAATATGCGCAGAATATTATCCATTTACATCAAAATGTTAAATTAAGGTTTGAATTATTTATTAATTAATTTAAAATTCTCCTTTAAGCTGGATAATATTCAAAATGTTACCAAATACTATCTAAGTTTTAAATCGGAAGTATATAGATAGATAAATTTATACGGGATTATAAATATATCAAAAGATGGACTGTCAATAATTTCAAATTTAAAAATTTCTAAAAGATAACAGAAAGTATTTTATTTATTATTATACGGGGTTGACTTTTTGTGAGTGAGTATATTTATTTAAATCATTTTTTTAAATTGAGAATATTAATAATTATAAAATTAAGAATATTTTAAGGGGATGTAGGAAGAAGCACGAGTATAAATAATTTATATTTTAATATTTTTATTATTTTTTTTTTTAATTTAATAATAACACAGCTTGGGTATCGTTTGATATACAACCATTTTTATTTCCGATGAATATTAATTGATAGACGCTTATTACTAATAGCCGAAATAAAGATGATGCCTAAATAATAATAAACGTGAAATAGGTAAATTAATTTATTATTAAAAATTACTGATATAAAAATATTCTAATTTATTATTTTTGCTTACAAAATATCCAAACCATGGATAAGCATAATCCATGCTTCATACTAAATATCCATGATTTTATACC
>JAGTTH010002361.1:0-38430 GCA_022606485.1 Agraylea sexmaculata
ATAATATTTTCTCTTTGAAAACTAAAAATTTGTGGCTAAATTTATTTAATAAACCATCGATATTATCAAGTTAAAAAAAAACACCATAATTAAAATAAAATAATACAATATTATTACTATAATTTTCATCCTAACATGTACTATTTTAATCATCAGCAGATATATAATATATTATTTACTTTATGTAATGGTTAAAAATAATAATAGAAATATTAAATATGCGTATCTACTTGTTAAAATAAAAAAATAGACATTAGAACCTTTTGTGCATTTAAAAAAATCTTTTTTTTTTAGTTTATAGAAGAAGTCGACATTAAAAATAGATAGTATGGTACTTCTTTTCGTATAATTAAAAGAATTACATGTAGATATAGTATAAATATAGTTTATGGAGCAGTTACACTGTGTTTAGAATATTATTAATTTTAATAACAACCTTAAAGGAAAGAGAGTAAAAGTATGAGTTTTATGAAATACTTATCAGAAGTCTTGATTCATTACTAAACTATTGATTAATGAATACTGATAATCTGATAGATCTGTTTAAAATGTACTGTATGGATGAATGGTTGCATTTAGAATAGTCTGTTATATCAGCCATCCATGCAAATGAGCTTCTAGTTCAATAAACATGAGCAAATTACATTACATTATTTTCAGACATGCTACTCAAAAGAAATAGAATAAAAATTGTAAAAAAAATATAGTCTGATAGATTTTCAATTATTTAAGCAATGGTATAGCAATTAGTGAAAGCAATAAAGTAGGTTTGAATCTGAAATAACAAAATATAAACTGACATCCGTTTCCGAGTGTCCAGTTATTTGATTATCGACTATTTGATGAAACCATGAAACGAATTCCGCTATATTTTATTTTCAAATCAACCGTTTGATACAAACATTTTATTTGTATACACCTTTTAAATTGGAATTCCCAAGCAAACCGTTCAATTAGCTAATAATATTGCAAAATACATATATTCGAATTATACTATCCGGATTAAAAGTGGCATTGGTCTATGGTTTTATACCCATCCAATTATATTTTTTTGTATTTCGTTACTTGTTAGACAGAAGAGATATGCCAACAAAGGGACACACAGGCATTTAACGAATTTGTGTCAAAACGCTTTCAATTTAAATGCTTTGTTGTTGAGTTGACAATAAAAAAACACACAAATATAATATTTGACCCTTCAACATAAATACAAGTATATTATATTTGAAGCTATATGCAATTAACTTTTGTTTTTAAAATACTTTTAAACGAAATTTATAATTCAAAAATAAAATGCGGAATGATCTACAATTATGATAAATGATATTGCATTCAAGAATACTTATTTCGTATATTCTATGATTTTTAAAAAAATATTTGTATGATTATAGATATTTATGTAAAAAAAACATATTAACCCTTCAATAACAACACTTTTAATTTATATTTGATTATAAAAAATATTTAATATTCAAGTCGTCATTGTCATATTTTTTATTTTTTACACATCCGAACGATTTTTTTATCAAGTAATTTTATCTGTATAAATTTAATCTGTGGTCTTATATTTTAAGAATTTGAGTTACAAATTTCATCGATAAGGTAGCTTTGTCAATCATTTTTTCACCTTAAAATACAGAAAATCAAACAAAATCTTAAAAGTCCAGACTATCGATCGGGATTTTATTAGTATTATTCCTGATAGTCGTTTTTTTCACTTTAAAATCACGCACCTTAATTTTTTTTAAATTTTATTCCCCAATTTTAATGTTTTCCATCAATAAATTAAAATATAATATTATTTTTACTATCTTCTCATGAATTTCATTAGTATGATTGGTAACGTCTCTGTTTTTCTCAACTTTGACAGTGTGTCAAGCAAGAGTTGTTAACAAAATTGGAATTTCACTGGTATTTGCTTAAGAATTCCATTGTTTTAGATAAATACATTTTATTCAAATACGAGAATTATTAATTTATCCAATCTTTGGAAAATTGTATATTAGTGCAGATTGTATGGTGGCTGGATTCCTGGGTTGTTGATAATGCTGAGTAGTAATTTCAGGTTGTTAGCATTGTGTGTGCGAAGTCATTACCCTGTTAATTACCTGGCCTTAAGGTAACCAGGCTTTTTCCATCCTTAGTTATATATAATATATAATGTGTAATGTACAAAGCCTAGTTACATTGAAACCCGTCTTATCTTGTAACTATTGCAACCCAAACTGAACGCAACCAACCGAATCCAATGTTTATACCCAACGAACCGAATCGATTATGCTAACTTTGCACATTAAATA
This sequence comes from Agraylea sexmaculata, assembly GCA_022606485.1. Lineage (NCBI taxonomy): Eukaryota > Metazoa > Arthropoda > Insecta > Trichoptera > Hydroptilidae > Agraylea > Agraylea sexmaculata. Next base: position 2,301 of record JAGTTH010002361.1, read on the forward strand.
TTCGATGTTTCCGAATAGATGTGCTCATTGAATTAAGACAAATTACGTTTTCTTGAATACTGATAAAATTTATATATTCTTAGCCAATTAAATACGTAGTATGAAAATCAGATACCCTTTGAAGACTCGTCTTGAATGGAGTATGTATGGAAATAAGTACAATTTTACTGAAGATTTTAATAAAATATGCAGATTAATAAAAATGCAATTTAATTCTATTTGAAGAAAGACGCATTATTGAATAGCTTGTTTAATTTATTTTATTTCCATTTGTGAGCTAAAAATTTCATTGATATTAAATTGATCGGAATAAAATAGTAATATATTGAAGGATCCACGTAAATGACTAAATGAAGATTAAAAAATAGTTTATAATAAATAACATTTGGATACCAACAATATATTACTAAAATAATAAATTATAATTGAAAATTTATTAAAATACTTCGTGAGGGTCCTATTTAATTTTACTTTAGTCAATTTCAGATTTAATTACTATAAATAAGAACAAGAAATCAAGAAAATATTGAAGGCACAGATAAATAAAACAATTACATATTAACAAAATTTAAAAATTATAAAAATAAATGCTTGTATGAAGATAGTAAAAGCTTTTTTATAATTTAACCTAGGGAGTTTCATCCAATGTTACAATATTCAATAATTATACTTAATAACATAATTTCTTCAATAAATGAGGCACTCAAAATTAAAAACTTTATGTATATATATATATGACAATTTAGGTTAAAAAAATCCGTAACAACCAATATATTTTTTTGCCACTTCCAGTTGCCACTAAAAATATGTATACAAATTGAGACTCTTTACCACAATTCAAATAATTTCCATATAATTAAAATTATATTCTTTGGGTATTTTTTCGTCGCAAGATTTCCTCCCACTAAAATATAATATGTACTTACTCGAAAAATTTAATTATGAGTTTGTGAAGCAAAAGCGCAGTTTGTTCAAGTTATTCACGCTGCAGTAAAAAAGCAATTATACGTAAACGAAAAGTTCTAGAGGGTAACATCTCGTCTATTGTTTTAGCAAAATAGAAATTCAATCCACACAGCAAGCTACGTTTTTTAATTAAAAGTTTAACTTTTATAAATAATTTATTTATTGGTAATACTATGTAATACATATCCGTGTATATTTGCTCATGTTTATTGAACTAGAAGCTCATTTGCATGGATGGCTGATATAACAGACTATTCTAAATGCAACCATTCATCCATACAGTACATTTTAAACAGATCTATCAGATTATAAAAAAATAACTATATTTTTTATAACGTATTCATTAATCAATAGTTTAGTAATGAATCAAGACTTCTGATAAGTATTTCATAAAACTCATCCTTTTTCTCTCTTTCCTTTAAGGTTGTTATTAAAATTAATAATATTCTAAACACAGTGTAACTGCTCCATAAACTATATTTATACTATATCTACATGTTCTACAATTCTTTTAATTATACGAAAAGAAGTACCATACTATCTATTTTTAATGTCGACTTCTTCTATAAACTAAAAAAAAAAAGATTTTTTTAAATGCACAAAAGGTTCTAATGTCTATTTTATTTTTTTAACAAGTAGATACGCATATTTAATAGTTGTATTAATATTTTTAACCATTACATAAAGTAAATAATATATTATATATCTGCTGATGATTAAAATAGTACATGTTAGGATGAAAATTATAGTAATAATATTGTATTATTTTATTTTAATTATGGTGTTTTTTTTAACTTGATAATATCGATGGTTTATTAAAAAAATGTAGCCACAAATTTTTAGTTTTCAAAGAGAAAATATTATAAAGGTTTATAAATTTTAAAATATTGATGCATATATATATATATATATTATATATATATATATATATTGGATTTTAATTTAATTTACACATTTATTATTAATATGCCATATTAGCTTTTATTACAATACAACTTGTGGGATTTTGTATGTTTTCCCATAAATTCATGTACTCCGTATTGAAATAAGTAAAAGACTAAGTCTATAAACTTAATATTGTAACAACTAATCATAATGTATTAAAACATTGTACGTAAATTATATTTAATAAAGAAATTGTATAATAAAAACAATACCATCACAAAGTTTTCACATATATGCTAATAGTATCGATTCAAAATATAAGAGGATTTAATTGAAAAGTCCGTAGCTTAGTACAGGGTGTTTACAAACACATTCACTACTACGAGACATACAACACCCCCTATATCATGTTATACTAATGAGTTGTGACATTGTGTAAAATTATTCTACGTGATACATGACCACAAACTATCGTGCCAATTGAAATCGAGCATTAATATTATCTTCGTGAATATCAATTTGACATTTACCATTTGAAGTTGGTTCATATGAATTTGATGATTATAAATCCCAATTATTTTTTCCACTCAGTAATTCAAGAGGGATCGACAATATAGTGTTGGAATCAACAGTTATGAAGGCAGTTTTATCTCCTTGGGATTAGGTTTTATCGCTACAGGACACTATTATTATGACACACTTATCATCTTCACACTGACCATAAAATAAATTATAATGTGGCCTTTACTACATTTTTTTGTATTTTTTCAGATTGCCTCAACATTCCTACTACGGAGTTTTAAAACATGAACTGAAAAAGGTCAGTATTATTCTATAATTATGTCGAGTGGAAGCTTTTGCATAATATTACATAAAATCCGAAATCTTATACTTGTCAAACATACCTAGAATGGAGTAAAAGCAGAAAGATATTTTATTAAATTACGGACAGTTAATATATTAGTCAAATATTACTATAATCAAGGTTAAAATAATATAATCGTACTTGGGATCTTTTGATTTTAAGTGCTTCATATAAAATTGTTCTAACCCATTGTTTTTTAATATAAATTATGTATGTAAAAAAATCAATAACCTAACCTAACGGACAATTCCTTATTGTTCACCCCTTATACTAGATAAAATTGAAATAAATTAAAATAATCCTGAAAAAGTGTATGATTACATAATAAATACTCTTGATTTGATTCACATGTAAGGGATTAGATTAAATCATTATTTAAAAAAAATTCTAAGCAAAAAATATCATGATCCTTCATTTTAAAATACACTTTTTTCTAATCCGTGAATATTTTTTCTTTCTAATTATGTCAACCAATGTTATCTTAATATTTATAATTAATAATATGGATATTAAAAAATATAAGATGTGGAATACTAAATGTGAAAGCATTCAATTAAAATAGTAACCTAAATTAAAAAAAAAAAATTGAATTTAAATAGCCATTTTTATATTATGCGAATCGTGCATTTTTCAACTAAGGTAATAAAATATAAGTTTTACGTTTTTTAAAGGGTCTAAAGATGCTTTTTCCCGTAATAAGGACATATTTTATTGCGCTCCCTTATTATGATATATTTGAACAAAATAATCGAAAAATGAGGAGACTTTACGAGGATGTATGTATGTGAATTTTGTCGGCGCCAACATTATTTAAGTATTTTATCGGCTTTGCGGTGTAAAAGTTGAAAGGAGACTTTCGAGGAAAGCTTTTCGGATCGATAAGAAAGTAATACGGAATACATAATAGTATTTGTGTTGAGGAAAACGTTACTTATTTATATAAATTGGATAGAATGGCAGACAGTATTGATGGGGCGTGTTGTCAGTGGAACATAGTTTGACAGTTTAAGTAATTATCAGACCAGAAGTCTGTGAGGCTTTTTTCCAAGGTGGAAACTCTTCGACTTGGCCAAGTTTATCGAAGGCGAATTAACACTTTTTGCAACCAGATATTTCTCAGGATTACGCTGTCCGATTTTCATTAGTGACAAATTCCAAATTCAATTAAAATCGTAAGTTCGTTTAGGTGGTGATTAATTTTACGAATTTCGCTCGCAAACGCCCTTAATTTCCATTTCTAGTGAATATTTTAAATGTTTTTTAATCGTTAGCCTCGTTTGAACTCGTTCGCTTTGTCATTCGAATAAATTATTAAAAAATACTATTTAAAACAAAGCAGGAAATTAGAGAGACAATTAAACTATATATTTCATATTATCTTTTTGAAATTAGTTGAATCAATCAGAGATCTTACACATTTATTACAATTTAATATCTTAGCATTGTATTGAATTTTAATAAAGTTAAATATATTTCTGAAAAAATATACTAAAATAAATATAGCTACCCAACTCGAGAGTTATCAGTTAATTTGGGCGGTATAACTAGGTTCATATTCATACTATTATGATTGAATAAACTTTCTCAGATTTCTCTCAGAGATCAAGTTATTGAATCTTTCATTTATATAAAAAAAACATTTTTAATTTAACATAACTAGTATAATAGCTCAGGGGATAAGGTGCGTGGCTACAAATAAAAATCATGAGTTCTAATCCTAATAAATAAGAAAAAAAATGATCGGCTATTACGACTTGGAGATTGGGAATAATATTAATAAAATCCCGATCGATCGTCTTGATCCAGGTTTACTATGATTTCCTGTATTGTAAGGTAAAAACTGATTATTAAGTCGGTGACCTGTGTAACTAGTAATAGTTAATAAAATTAATATAATGGCAATTTGTTCTAATTATGTGATTACGGATGGTTTAATAAACGATAGTTTTACCTGAACGACATCACAAGGAAAGGATTTCACAGATTCAGACAAAGTCGTCTTTGGAATTTTATTTGATAAGTAGGATTTATGGCTTTGAATTTGTTCGGCCCTGTCTTAGTTTAAGTAGGAAATTCCGCTGAAAACTTTTCAAATTCAAAGAGTGTTTATTGAATTCCTGGCCGCGTACAAAGAGTGTGGCCAAATCGTCTTTTTGTGTTTGTCTCTTTGCGATTCTTTCGACCTTAATTCCATCGACACCTTTGAAACTTTGCATTGTGTATAAAAGTCGGCTTGTCACGCCATTTTTTATATCCTACGCCTGTATTCGTCATGTTAAGAGGCTTATTTGAATAAACACGTATAAACACTTTACGCTGCTGTAAATGAATGAGTGTCGAAAGTTTCCTCTTGGAAATACTAAAAAACAATATTTAACTACAGCCAAATACTAAAACTTACTTCTCTGAGAATAAAGTCATACTTTAGAGTAGACATTACAGAACAACAATAAAAGTTGTATGATTTATTGCATTTTTAGTGTGACTCCATGAATAAACACTGCCGAGATTATTTATGATAAATTAGCACACTCACACTTTATGAACCCCCTCTTTATATTAAAGTATTTGATTATATTTATGAACTATTAGATATTGATATTATATTTTTAAATCAATGATTGGAATTTTTTACACATGTTTATAGATAATTAATTTTATGACCTTTCTTTGTACTCCATTAAAATACATATTTTTGGATCATATTTGTAACAAGAAATCGCAATATTTAAAATAACATTACCTCATGCAGGAATAGAACCTGTATCTTTTGCATTAATTTAACTAAGATTAGGCATATAGATATCCCCGTTAGCTTGAAGAAGCAGGTTCGAATCCTGCATGAGGTGATTTATACAATAAATATTTCCTCCAGGATTTAAAAAAAATTGAATTTAAACATCCGGAAGTGTTTAGAATTAAAAGATTCCAAATCCACTTTTTATTTTATATTGACTTTATAAATCTAAGTTTCTTATTTTATTTTTTAAAAACAAACAGCTTCTAGAAATTATCGGAAAGACAATTGTTTTATAAATTTAATTTTAACATAATAAGTAGAAAAAAAACAAAAGAAATACGAAAATACATGAGATATTAATAAAATGATATATGGGTAGAAGGATTAACAATTTAATTTACATAAAGTATAAGCTTGTGATATTTTGATATTAAAAAATGATGATTCCTAAGAAGATGTATCTGTTTTTGTTTTTACCGAATTTAAATAATAATATGTAGTTCATTGAAGAGTGCAATGAATTCTACCCATGATGAATATAATCTTATTCATTTAAAACTAACCTAATATGACAATTACACGTACTGCAAATTCCAAGAGATTTATAAACACTTTAAGATGATTTCAATTAATATATTTTTTAATAAAATATTTCAGGTTATTATATAATAGTATGGAATTTATTATTAGGGGATTTCGTATTAGAGTATAATAAAATTGAATGGATCGTTATAAAAAGGCGGCAATCGGTTGAATATTCCATAATAAGTGGTTTATTAGAAGTGTATAGTGGGCGACAAAAAGTATAGTGGGTATAATCACAGTCATAAATCGCAAGGCACCGCCAAATTTACGGCCAAGAAATATTAATTTCCAACATGTAATTCGACCAAGACTGCTTCTTTCAAGATATATTACACTCTCTTGCTGGCTAAATTAGATATCAACGACAAAACAACCAATAACAACATTTTTCATACCGATGACCAGTCATATGAAGATAATTAATTGAATCACCGCAACATTAATAAAAATCTGGATAGATTAGAAAGTTATATGTATTAGGTTAGGTTAGATTAATGTAAATGGGCCTATATGAGTTTATATGTCGATGGTTTATGCCAACAACTTAAAACTTAGAGAAGGAAATTGACAGCATATCGATGAAATTAAACCACATTAATGTTAAATGAAAATAAAAGAATTGTGCTTTGAACATTCAAAAACGTTTTCTTTATCAAAATTACATCTTGAGTGAATCGACACAAAAATATTGAGATGAAGCTAGGGTCAGAAAATTATTAATTTTATTTAATTAAAATCAATGTTCCCAATGTAATAAAATAAATTTAGGTTCATGCTTTAGGAAATAGGACTCCGTAAATATAAAATTTCGATATTTTTTTATTGGTTACATTTAAAATATTAACAAATACTTTAGACTAATTAATATAAATTGGAGCTAGTATCCCAATCTCAAAAATTGTATATCAACGATTTTAGAGTGATTATTTATTTTCATTCAATAATTTGGGGTTCTTGACATAATAATTATTCACTGTATTATCATATTGTACCAATCACAGCCATTTGCGGTAAGTTATTTCGACTTTATTTAAGTTTATTCTCTCAAATTTTGCAGGAATGTCAAAAAACGTTTCAAAGCACACTTAAAAGTACGTTTTAATTTTTTTATATAAAATTTATATAACATTTTTGAACCTACATAAAATATAGTTAGGTTTATATTTTTCTCTGGATATTTTCGCATTGACAATTTTCATTATATTAATATCTAAAAATTAAATTTTTTGAGTTAGGCAGTCTGCAAATAAATTCGACTATAAGGAACAAAGAATAGTAATTGCAATAATTGGTGTAAATATCCCTCAAATCAGTAAACTAATTATTGATTTTAGGTTTGCCTAAAACAATGACTCTTTTTAATTGATTTGTGTGTTCAAATTTTTCACAAGTATCGGGTTGCATAAGTAGGAAGTTTTATCAAAGAGAACCCTTTAATAAATTGTCAGGCCGGGTGTTGTTATCGATCGAATGTTTTCTCTTTAGTCGCTTTTAAAAAAGGAGATTTGTAAGGACGTCAAGGTGCGACGGGTAAGGAAAAACAAATAATTAGAATCCGCGAAAGAAGAAACGATAAGAGATGGGCTTCGGAGAAAAATAAGGGTGGCGGTAAAAAGATGGGAAAAAAAGGGACTGTCGCTTGGGTGGCACAAAAAATGAAAAAAATACGAACGGACAAGATCATAAAATAAATTAAGTCGTTAAGCTTCCGATTATCCGTGGGCCTTAAATAATAAGGTTTCGTCCCGGCCGCAGATTTATATCCAGCTTTGATCGTAATCGTTAAAATGAATTGTGCTCGAACACGGAGGAATTTGGACAAAAAAAATAATTCAATTTCCAATTTGGACTTTTTTCACGCTAGACCGACACAAAGCTAATCACTTCAATTCACAGTATTTCGATATTTAATCGAAATTATTATGTAGTTGTCATTACTTCAATTCAATGGTTCCGATTATTCTTTTATTATAACACAATAATCTTAAAAGAATAAAATTATCATTTTTTTGCATTCAACTTTATAGTTTGTTTCATGAGTGTAATAATTGATGTATGCACATATATCAGAGGATTAAAATAAAATAATAAAGCAATATTATAAAGGTAATCGTTGCAGAGCTCTAATATGACAAAACACAAAATTTCACCTAATTGGACTATTTTTGTGTTAATACAGTAGGTTCATTGATGAAATTCAGAGGATTCTTTGATTGGTATGAAAAATTACTTTTGTCTATTCTTTCTTGATAGAGACAAACATAATAATTTCATCATAAAATGTAGCCAGATATTTACTTATTTAGTTTATTATAGTCTTATGTAGTTTTTGATGAAAACAATATTTTACAGCCCCTTTCAAACTAAAAAATACAAGTTGTATAGCGAGTTACTTCACCATACATATTTCCAGTAGAAAGCAAAGAAATAAATATATATTTTTTTTATTATTATCAATAACCCTAAGCTCAGTAGATGCTCTAACCTGTTTTGGTTTACTTGAGCAATTCAACTTTTTCATAATTTTAAATAAATTTTCTGATATTTTATCATACATCATGAAATTTTTATATAAAAAACATCCACCAATTTTCATATAATAAAAATGTCACCGTTGGAGTATCCAATCAGTTTTAAGCATTCGTTGAGCCAAGGTTTTAGTATCATAATTATAGGACACTCTAATAAGAGAAATATCAGCACAGAATAAAGTACAAAATTATATATATTTTGATATAGAAATGTATGAAAGCGTGTTGGATGCTCATTACTGGCTCTCGCTAATTATGTGCATCCTCAAAACTTTGACTCTTTGCTTATGCAAGTTTCTCTCTTTTTCTGTGTGTATATTTCTATGTGGTTATAACTTTATATTGCTCATTTAAAATAGAAAATTCCCACGTGTAGGTATTAATTTGGGTCATTAATTTTTTGGTCTTTCAATTGGGAATAACTTGCACTGAATTCTAATAAGTGAGGATCACATTCAGGTTCATTAAAAAAATGATTAAAATCGACAAGACTTAATGGTGAGTATGAAAAATTCATATACTGCAGATTTATTTAAAATACACTTTTTCCACTTCAAATTCATCTTTTGAGAAATTCCACAAAAAATATATTGAATAAATTATTTTACTCTTTTAAGTGTAAAAAGTCTATTTTTAGAGTAAAATAATTCCATCCCATATTTAATTCATTATTCTTACATAATTATAACAAGCAATTCGCATTTATAACATTGATTTCTTCTTTTTATAAACTGTAAACTAAATGTTGAGTAGCCTTTTATATGTATGCCAATTAAAATTAATATATCAATATTTTTATTTGATGATAATATAACATAAGGTATTTTGAATACTATTTATGACAATTAAATTATATATATTTGCTGATGATGATTGCAGTATAGTTATTATAGAAATCATCGTAATAATTCTACTCATGGTTTTTTTTTAACATGATAATATCGATGGGTTATTAACATATAAACGTATCTACAATTAAACAATTTTCAAGAAAAGAATATTAGTGTAATATTTTATTAAATATTGAATATAATATTGACTCATTTATTATTAATATGCCATAATATGCCATTACATAGTTGTTAATAAGCTTCTAATATACAGTACCAATTATGGGGGCACAATGTAGGTTTTAGATTTCTTTCCAGTTCTCAACATTATGAATTTATTTTTAATTTATGATGTATGATAATAAATAAAATAAAAAAATGCGGAGATTTTATAATGGGAACCGTTGCTTTGTAATAATTATGTATTGTCGTGACGCAAGTACGGTTTCCGAAATAAAAAAGCTTTGATATAGGAAGCCCCAAAAAATGAAGGGGAGTGGTTTGATAACAAAAAAAAAGCTTCTCAAAGTGTGTTTCGCCAAGTAAGACCGGAAATTTATTGTGAATTGTGGAAATGAGTAACGCGTCGAGCCAAAGTCTAAGTTACTAAACTTTGCCAATCACTAACAACGAATAATTCATCTAATTCCAGACTACATACTTTTACCACGAATCCAGACTAGACTTCTTGCCATATGAATTATTATTACCAGACTATTTGCCATGTTCAAACACAAAAAATACCATGAAAACTTTGCGACTTAATCATCTTATACGATAATATTTTGCTGGTCGAGAGCCACTCATTTATTATAATATACTTGTGTAATTTTATTTGAAATTTTCAATTTGTTAATGTTTTTTTAACAGGACGGTTATATTTGAGTATTGATTTCATTTTTCTGTACATAGAAAGGGTTATTTTTTGCATATCTTCAATAATCAACAAATATAAACGCAGTCTCACTACCAAATATTCTATTCTATTTTGATGCTTATATCAATATTAAGGACTATTTTTCTGTAAATAGCGACTATATATATATATATAGTATATATATATATATATATATATATATATATATATATATATATATATATATATATATATATATATATATATATATATATATATATATATATATATATATATATATATTAAATGTTTATAAATTCTCTAAGGATGGTTGAGGGAAGGACCCGTACAGAAATACAGACATATAACATACACACACTTAGACAATTATATATATAATATTATGAAAAATTAAATGTATTTACATTCATAAATAATTACAACCATTGTAACCTTATTTATTACATGGTGTATAATAGCCTGACCCAGGGAGAGGAAGTACATAAACTGGTTTCAATTGTTAACTGATTTTAATCCAATCGTACACGTTAAACCAAATTAATCGGTAAAAAAATTAATGATAATAATACCTATTATTTTGACAAATAATTATGGAATAATATTGAACTTATTTAAAACACATGTTTTGAAAGTATTTAATTGGTCGAAATAAAATTCTAAAGTGGCCAAAAATAGCTTCCACTATTTGGACTAATAAAATTAACATCTTATTTGTTTACACGGACTTTGCATATTAGTAATTTGAACGATAGTATCCAATTTTCAATTTTTAAAGTTTTCATATTAAAATTCATCCAATAAATTATTGATAGTGTTGACTTCTGGTTAGAATTCTATAATTTAAAGAAATTTGTTTGGTTTAATTTCCACAACATACAATATATAATAAAAAATGTTCAGTATATAAAAAAAAATAAAACTTTTTTTGAAATTGTATTTAAAAATATACCTAAAATTTGAAAAAAAAATTGTTGCAACAAACCTTGCAATATATAAAAAAATATTTTTGAAATAATATCAAACAAAATTATTTAAATTCATCTAATAAATCGAAATCAATCATATAAAAAATGTTCAGTGTATAAAAAACATCTCTACAAACAATACATTTTTCTAAATTGTATTTAAAAATATATCTAAAATTTGAAGAAATGTGTTGCAACAACCAATATATAAAAAAATATTGTGGAAATAATACCATTTATATATGAATTTATTCATCTAAAAAAATCTGATTAATAATGTACAGTTTATAAAAAAAAATCTACAAACAATACATTTTTCTAAATTGTTTTTAAAAATATATCTCAAATTTTAAGAAATGTGTTGCATAACCAATATATAAAAAAAATATTGTTGAAATAATATCAAACAAATTTATTTTAATTCATCTAATAAATCGAAAAAAATCTGATGAAAAATGTACAATATATAAAAACAATTTTTTTTTTAAATTGTATTTAAAAATATATCTAAAATTTTAAGAGATTGGTTGAAACTTAAAAAACATCTGTTAATGGACCACTCGTTATTTAAAAGCCTTCGACAGGTTCTATTTTTAATTTTAACAGGAAGCTTCAAAAATTGGACTTTCCCATGAGTAATAAATTAAAATATAGAAGAAGCATTGCGTATTTTTTATTAAATCCTTCTACTTATATTTTTCCGTTAGTTATTCATACAAATGATAGTTGATAGAATATTAAATTGTATTTAAATAATCAGATAATTTGACATAATTATGTGTCCGTATAATAATATTAATGGGCAGGCTTGACGCTGACTATGCTCAAAGAGAATGGTACAAATAAGTGTGTAGGTTGTGTCCATAATTTAGATGGTGGTTGTGCGAATTTCTCCCCTTTTATATCCGCCATCACAAAAGAAGGGCTTTATTTTTCAACCCCATCTGCCTCTGAAGAAGAAGTACAAACGGACGTGGAAATATGACAGTCATTATACCCGTTTATGTCCTCCACTGACATATCACATCATTTAATACATAAATACACCTCACTTACACATATCACTATTTGTATTATCAAATATAGATAGAATCTGTGATCTGTACATTTTGTAAAGTAAGCATTCTTTAAATCAGATCCCACTCAAGTAAAAAAAAATGATTTGATCGGGTTATTATGACTGGGAGATCGGGATTAATATTAATAAAATCCCGATTGATCGTCTTGATGTAGATTTACTCTGATTTCCTGTATTGTAAGGTAAATACTGATTATTAATTCTGTGACCTGTGTAACTAGTAATAGTTAAGATCACCGACAGACAATTAATTAACACGATGTTGGGTCTAAAAAACCTTTTCAAAAAGCCACTGACGGCGTATATAAATAAATAAATGATACATACGTATATGATTAATTTAATAAAAAATATGATATATAAAAAAATATACGTAAAACTTCTGTAATGTGCATATTTTTCCCACATTTAATAAATAAATACTTTAACGCTTAAGTTATGTATATCTACGAATTAGTTGTATACAATATGATGGTTGATTTTTTAAAACTATAATAACTGAACTTTTTTCCCGGTAACATTAACGTGAGTATTCTAATATTTTTGCAATACAAGGCTTTATTCGTGACTCTTAATACAGTAATATCCATTATAAACGATGTTATTTATTTATTAATTTATATGTATGCATTATTGCTGACTTTTACATTATAAAAATGAGGCATTTGATTAGTAAAACTTTTGGTTTTTCATTTTAATTTATTTGTGGGATTTGTGGGGGTTAAGATTATGCTATATCTTCACACTGATACTTTTTACGTGTAAAATATTCAATTGAAATTAAAAAGGGGGAATTCAGAATGAAAAACCTGTATATATGTTCCTAATCCTTATAGCCATGAAAAAATTATTCTGGGTACTATTACTAATTATATTAATTACTAATTAAATTAATTACTTATTATTGAATTAGTAATAGTATCCGGATAAATTACCAATTAAAATAATAGGGTAAATTACTAATTAAATTAATTATTTTCCGGGTTCCATATATTAAACAACGAAAACTATGTTTAATAATTCCCTATTTTAATTGTCACTAGTTATTCAAGTTTATTGATTGATGCATTAGATATACGGAACCCGAAAAATATATCATTATTTTTCTTAACTATTACTTTAAAGAAAGGCGTGTATTGTGTTACTGATTCGTCAAATTCGTAAATACAAAAATCAGTATATAAAATGCAATTTTCGACTGCGCCTTTTGTGGTTGTAGAGGCCTCATTGGTATGGTTTAAAAATCATTTATTCAGCAATGCATGTGTTCTGTTATGATGTTTAAAACAAGTGTTATTGTTTCGTTTTGGTGTGGTTGAAAGTTAGTGGTGGATTGTATTGTGGATGATGGAATCGTATGGGGTGTTGGAGATTGGCGGATGTTGCGGCTACAACTATTCAACGATACATTGTAAAAGTTTAATGCAGTGAAACGTGGCAGCTTTTTCATGTTTCGATAACGATCTCGTTAAAGCTTGCCTGAAAAATATTATCCTGAAAAGGTTTGCCGCCGGCCGTTTTTTTATCAACACACTTTGTCCGGTTCAAGCGTGTTACTTCTCTTATTCAACACCCCTATACATACATACATACATATATTTACAAACAATAAAATCAATTCATATATTTCAAATATTTAAAAAAAAATACCGTGACGCCTCCCCTATTGACGGGAGTCCCATATAAGGCCAGGCTGTACAGGAGAATATAGTATAGTTGGTTTCCCAGGACATCCTTAAAAATGAGTCCTTCAGATCTAACAGATCTACCAAATGACACCGTTTTTACCATGGATCGAACCCAAGAGTCTCTCTCACGAACCTGTCACGCTACCCACTGGGACACAAGGATACAAACCTGTAATCTTCTGATTCGATTCTATGTTTATAAAAACATATTCTTTAACTCAACGTCAATATTTTAATATATAAATCATTTATAACAGAAATCTTAATTAATGACAATACAAAGTGTAGGAAAATTTTCGTGAAAAAATCGGCGTATACAAAATGAACAAAAATTAGTTAAAGTTCTGATTTGAATTAGTTTGTATCATCTTAATCAAGGATTATCTGTGGCATTTTCTAATAGGAGAATTGCTTTTTTAAATTTATTTAATGAAAACACCAATAACCGAACCAAACAACCGAAATTTTGTTTGCCTATTATTACCTATTTCGTCTTCAATTTAAAGGGTTGTATGTATATTTACATATTCTCAAGAAATATACACAAATTTGCATTCATTTACTTATCATATTTATATTTATTTTTCATCAAAAAAGCAAAGGAGTTTTAAGAAAAATATGTGATAGTTTATTATATCAATTATTTTTCTTAAGTTGGTATGAATAACTAACTGTGATCTATTCGTTATTTATAGAGACAAACAAAACAGGACATTCGTTTATTTTATAGTTCTCCTCTTATTCTGAACTCTATATTAATCATATTTCAATATGGAATTTCTCCGTACATAATTCGTAATCGATATATGCGCTTTATTAACATTCTCTTGCTAATTGCTAATTTCATTTAAATTAAAATATATCTATAACGTGACGTTATTATTAAGTTTAAAAAAATATTCACTTACTCATATAGTACGTTTAACACTTATGTCTTATATTTACAAATTTTATATAAAATCTGTGTTTTTTATAAACATAATCGATTGTGCGATATTACACCATCAATCCTTTTAGGGGGATGAAAACCAGAAAGGTTTTTCCTGACACAGTACATTTGCGTTTACAGTGTTATCTTGAATAAATAATCGTTTTCCCGCATATATATCGCTTATTTATAGGACACAGGACAAAATTCATTCATTAAAGATAAGCAAATATAGGGATATATCCAAATAACTATAAGGGTATATTTGATTAATCAAAGAAAAAAATTGATAAGTAAAAAATAGATTATAAAATGAATTAGAGGCTTTTGATATAAAAACCAGATTTTTATCTTTTTATGAGTACACCTAAATTGATATAAAGAGAACTTTGATATCATCAGTGCAGTACAAGTCATCAATATGTCATTAGCCTTAAAGTCATCAAGATCGCTTTTTTGACATCGGAATTTTTGTATAGGTACATAAAATATTAAAAAGGTTTTTCTGAGCTTTATTCTGTTGGTAGTCAAAAATTCAAAACAGACGATGTGATTCAATGCGATTAGGTTACATGAATTTTTTAACACGATTGAAATCCGATTTGTAAACTGATACTTGATTGGTTTACGAAGGGCCAATTTCTATTTGATTAACACGATCAAAGGTAAAGTAAATTTAAATAAAAACCTAGGATAACATAAAATGAAAATGCCATTTTATAATTTATAATTAAAATTAATATAATTGAGCAATTGAGAGGTTAGAATAAGGTCATATACTGAAATTGCCAGTTATTAATTTTGTTTAATATGTTGAAGTATTGTCTTTTCAAAAGTGTTTTACAAAGATCGATAGATTAAGTTTATTTACAAAATTTACAAATTTACAAAAACAAAATTAAAAAAAGATTAAGTTTATTTCATTTTACGAAAAAAGGCGTATTCTACTATCCGCCTTTACTCCAGCTAAGCCATTAATTATTTTTAATTTTCAGCTGATATATTATAATTTCCAAATTCTTTTTATATAAATTATAACGTTTTTGAACTAGATTTTAATCATTATTTATAGACACGTTAGAATAATTGAGGGACTGGATGGAATAAGGGCTTATACTGAGTTTTCAGTTTCGCAATATTCAAGATATTTTTTAATATAATGAAGTAATGTGTTTGGCAAAAGAAATATGTAGTATTTTACTTGGAAAAGGGTTTATTCCGTTATCTGCCCTTTTTTATAGTAAGAATCTTATGATCACCTGGACATTCTTTTTGAAACAATAAAAAATGTATGCCAAAGAACAGTTCATAAAATAATAAAAACATATTGGTATTATATTTGGTGAATAGTCGATTTGAGGGTTAATAAATTGCGTAATATCAAATAAATATAATATCAATATTGATTAATATTTGTGTTGCTTGTCATGAAATTACGAAATCTTAATTACGTAGCAATTAGAACATAACAAGATGTTATGTAAAAGCTCGGTATTAAATTTTCCAAATGGCCGACATTTGAAATGGAAATGAGACATGTAACGGAACAATAAACTTCCACTTTAGGACAACTATTGAAATTTACAAATATAATTCGGCCATGCTAATTAATTCCTTTGGGGCTCGATATTAAAATGAATTCACAATGTTTGAAATTTGGTCTTAAAAAGCGACATTGTTGGATAAGAAAATATGATATAGTGCGGCTTCTTAAAAGCCTTTTGGTTGCCGGAAAAAGGCTCTATTCATGACTTGCATACAAATCGACAAGCTGTTTACACATTGCCTGAAATTGAGTCTAGCAAAGCATTAACATTCACGCCTCAGCTATTTTGAGAATGTAAAAAATATATATTTTATATCAATAACAAAGAAAATAGCTTCTTGATTCATATTTAATAGAAATAATTGCAAGGCAACATCAAGCTGGATTATTAATTACTATTCTATATTACTTTTCATATATCCAATCAAGATCAATTTGGACATCAAAGGGTATAAGATATTTTAATTTTCCTCCTTTGTTTCACATGCCATAAACATGTTAAAGTACGCATATGAAATTTCAACTATTCATGTCATACATAATTAAAAAGATTTATACAATCTGTACACCAAGTTTAGTTACTCAGATATATTGTATTGAAAATATTTTAAGAAAATAATAGAAAAAAATAATATTTTGTTATTATTCGTTTTTTTTAATAAAGCTAACAAATTAACAAATATATGCAAAAGAAATGTGGTTGCCATTTTAAATTTTATTTATTATAATGAATTAAGGGTAAAATATTAAAATATTTTCTTTAACAATATTCTGATTTGTTAATATACACTATAAAAATTTATTTTAATGATTTCAATGTAAAGGAATTCCCTAAGTTTAAAGAATGTATTTATCAAAAAGAAGATATCTTCATAAACTTAAGTATGATGTAACAGTATTTTTGAACATATTAAGGGTTCAATTGAAAAAATAATAAATGACTTTTAATTAATTAATTTCATAAAAATAATAAAAAATATACTTTGATTAAATTATTTTATATAATATACCTTGATAGAGTATTGGTTTCGTATAATTTAAACAATATTTTTAATATATAATTGATTCAATTATTACAGAAAACATCCAAAACGCTAAATGTAATTTTGAGAATATATTTATTTAAAAAAAACGATATTCTAAGCGTTTAACGTAACAACTAACAACTAACAATTTAAAAAAAATCACATAATGTAACAACTTACAATTTAAAAAAAATCACTGATTCAATAAAAGCACTTACACAATAAAATGCGTCTCTTTTTCTAGGTTATCTAATTGATGAGGCGCCTTTCTTTAAAGAATGATAATCGAATTTATATTTTTAGCATTTTAGGAGTATTTGTAATAAAAGATGCAATCATTACAATATTATGGTTGCTCGGTATTTTCTAGTATTCTTTACTTCGGTCTTTATTTACACAACTACATTTTTGATGTTGGCGTCTCATTTTATTATTTATATAAAATTGACCAATTAAAACAATGCTTTCATAGTTCAAGTCCGGGGATGAAATTTTCGTAGTTGCCGGTGGATTGATATTTTAATACCTATAGGTATTCTTGCGATTGAAATAACTCGGCTCCTTGAAGTTTCTCTGAAAGCGTTTCAAAATATATAGTTTCATATGAGTTGCTTGAAACTGAACTGAAGGCATTATATTCGGTTCAGCGATAAACAGAACAGGTTAAAGGAACTCTCTCAAAGTCCTCACAAACGGCTACATAATATATCGAAAAGTACTTCAACACGTATTCTTTCCTACCTTGTCAGATTTCTATGCGGCATAATGGCCTTTCAATTCACGGTGCTTACTTGTGTAGTTTTACTATTCAACCATATTATTTATAAACTAAACAAACATAATAAAGCATTTCGCTAATTAGGATATTGTTTCAAAGCTTTCAAATATGACCACTCCTATGAAGTGCTCGTCCCGAATATTAAAGTGCCGGTTGTATGAAATATTTCCCCGTTTTAAGCACAGGCGAATATATTTCATACAAACATTTACATTTGTATATATCTGACAAAAATAAAGCCTTTCTGTCGAAAGCACCATTAAAAAAAGATAAATGTTCGACAGTTTTGACTTTCTATACACCTTTCATTTTTAACGGTATGATATTGTTGAGTAGTAAAACAGTTTTTACAAAACATATTGTTTTTATTTTGTTAAATATGTAGACGAGTTTTCATAAAATTTTACAAAACACGTGTTGACCACTTGAATCATGTATTTATTAATCTTTTTATAGGTTATTTTTAAAACTTCATGTTGGTTTTTGCATGTTATTTTTAGTATTCTTATTAGTATTTATTCATAAAAAATAAATCATTATACTGCGCTAATTTTTATAAGTATCAATATTTTAAGGATATTGCAAAAATACTACATATAAAATTAGCTGTAAATATGCATTCATAATAAACATATAAATATAAATTAATTTACAGATTAAAAGTCCATCTTGTATAGACACCCTTGCTTATTTCATTTAAATATAATTAATGTTTGTTTATCAATCAAATAATAATTAAGTGGTATTATTAGGTTGTTGTAGTTAGAGCAACATTCTACAAGACTAACAAAACATGGGATTAGCTAAAGGGTTACGAGCAAAAACAAGACATATAAACCAATTTGTAGACATTTCGCTACGAGAACAATGTTGGGTGTTATATTTGACATATGATATTACCTGTTAACACTAATTATCTAGATAAATATAAATAGATGAAACCTTTGATACACGATGCGACCTTCTTAACAATGTATTATATTTTTATATCAAGTGATTTACGAGCAACGCTGTCATTTGACTGAACCTAGCTAGAAATTATCTCGAATGAATGATGACCACTTCAAGTATAATATAAATACATATATTCACAAAGACGCTTTATTTTTTTTATATTTGTATGGTAAATTTCAAGCTTTACAATTCCTGTGCGAGATAATGCCTTCTGTTCGTGTCTGCGTGAGTCATCAAATATAAGAAACTTTTTTCAAACAGTGAGCTACGTAACTCGAGAGTTATCATCTTGTTTTGTGCAACCAATTCGTTTGTAATATGGTAATGGTACAAAAATGCACCACTAAAAATTTTTAATTTTTTTTTTACTCTATTTATATAAAAAAAATAATAATTTTTGAATATGATGTAAGAATAGAGTATAAGTTTTATAAAATAAATCATAATAAAGATACAGAAATATATTTTTTTAACATTAATATACTTATTTTAGTTTGTGCACGTCAATTCAGTGTATTAAATTGATTTTATTATATAATAATTCAATTATATAAAAATTTTTAATAAAAATAATAATTTTTAATAAATACAGTTTTGAGAACAATATTTTTTATTTTGAAAAAAATATAAATTTCTGGCAGTTTAAGTAAAAAAAAACACTGCTCATATCTGCGCTAGTCTAAAATTTGACATTTGCTGTTCAAATAAAATAAATTAAGGTTTAGTTTTTCCAAACTGGAGAGTTATCGGTTTATTTTTGTGCAGTCTACATTTTGTTAAGTATTAAAAGGTTTAGTCAAAGTTTGTCAAAAGAAAATCAGATCACAGGTATTATTCTCCTTTCCCTATAAATGGTATTTTGAAAAATCATACTTGTTCAGTAAAATTAATATACATATAACTACATACTGTATATTTTAAATCATTTGAAAAAGTTACATTCCGAGAGCAAAAGAGAAATTCGCACATGTAAAAGCCAAACTTTATACGAAAATATTTGTTGAAAATTTTGCTTCCACTTCCAAAACATAAATTTGTAACTCAAATATGAGAAATTATCAAAAAAATTATCTTCATTGAAAAACTTCATACTCTCATCGCATAAAAATAATATGATGCTCATTTCGAGAATATATTTGTTCTCAGCTTGTTAACGTTTTTCCCAGCAGGTAATCCAGGTCAAAGCGAATTGTATAGACTGGAGTATAATAATATGATTAATTCATTAAGCAAAGTTGTTCTTAGTGTAGATAATATAAACATGGAGACCACAAATATTGTAGTTGGTTTCATTTGTCATAGGGTCTACGACTCGGATGCGGTTCACAATGTTAAAGGATTATTTTCTCTGTTTATTCAGCGTTTATTTAACTTTGTATCAAAACCTACCAACTAATATCATATTCATGTACATTGTTACAACTTTAAGCCTTAAACAGTGTAGATTCAACTGGAGTGAATTATAAGTCAGAATATTTTTTATTACAAATTATACAATTATTTGAACACAAATACAGCTTTGTTCCAGAAATAACATAATTTAAAGTTAAGAATTATATAGAAGAATACATAGACTTGATAAAATGATTTAACTATGAAATCAAAATACGCGAATGAAACCCTACGAAAAATATTGTTGTCTAAACATAAGACAATAATTTTATTAAAGGACTTAGTCACAGAGGTATTTAAATTACCAAAAATGCAATAATAGAAATTTATAAAGGGATTAAGAGAATAAATACATCTAAGAAGAAAGGGCGTAAAAATCTCATATGTAAATAGTTATTAAAAAAATCTTTGAGTGAATATTAAAAAATATAAGGGTCAATGCAGCGATGTTCAATTCTAACCTAAAATATACTTTTTTTATATTAAAATCCTCTTTTTTTCATAAAATATATTTGGTGGTTCAAAGTTTAATCTTGATAAAGAGTTTACTACAAAATACGTTTTATAATACAAACAGAGCCGATTATTTAGTAGTCATTACTTATAATCAAACCTCGTCTAAAGGGGTACATAAACCAGTTTACTTTTTTAAATTATATTTTATATACGACCCGAGGGAAATTTTGAGGGGTTTTCTATAAAAACAAAAATTTTTTTAGACACAAAAACGTGTCACCGAATTAATAATCAGTATTTACCTTAAAATACAGGATATCAGAGCAAACCTTGATCAAGACGATTGATCGGGATTTAATTAATATTATTCCCAATCTCGTAGTCGTAATAACTGAACAAATCAATTATTTTTACTGGATCGGGATTTGAACCCATGAGCACATTTAATTTTAATTATTTTATGTGTCAGTTTTCAAATACTGATTGCTTGATAATCGGATTTAATGTGATATTTTCTTATAATCCAGGATCTCAGAATAAACCCGGATCAACCCATGACCTCAGTACTTGTAGCCACGCGTCTTATCCATTTAGCTATTGTTTCCAGAATTGAAATTGAATATTTATCAAATAGTAAAGCTATATTATAATGGTAATCCGTGCCCAAAGTAATAATAAAGGTAAGTGTCCAAATTCGCCAAAGATCTTCAACGTTCCCATTGGTATATATTGTTGTCATATATTTTACTAATAAAACATATTAAATAAATGATGATATTTATGAGACTGGTCATATTAACTGAGAGTTACAGTGGATGGAGGAGGAAGTGGTGGTGAATAAATAAGTGTGTTTGTCAACTCGTTAGTAGGAGAAACAGAAAAGGGGAGCAATGCAAGAGTTCAAGGACCAACAGTTACGTTATTTACCTGCAAATGAAATATTCAATCTAAACTGGCAAATGTTAAACGTTAAATGGTCCCACTTAATGCAAAAGACCGACAGAACAAACTCTGTTTGCACCAATACTACGTGTTCTTATTGGATTTCAATGTTCTCCATATATAAATAATAAAAACAAACATTCCTCTGGACAAAGACTATTTTCACCAAAACGCTAACATTCTCTCCAAAACTGTTATACTTTTATATTGAATTTTTTTACACGCTCGTATCATTTTATGGGCACAATCTTTTGAAATCGCCAATGCTTGTAAAAATTTATTTAAACCTTTTATACAATACCTACCTATTTCTATGGGATAGTAAGGCAAGAAGCTTATTTATTTTAAAACATCATTTCACCTATTAAATGAGACTTTTTATACATAGTAAAATAGTCCTATTTGACCGGCAACTAATGTAAATTCATCTATTATCTATTAAACATTTCATGTCTCTGTCAATAGAAGGTATTTAATCGTAAACTGTTTTTTTTTTTTTTTTTTTTATATCGTGACGCCTTCCCTATTGACGGGAGTTCCTTTATAAGGGGTTGGCCAGGCCACCTTGGTCTTTACGGGAGAATATAGTAGAGATGGTTTCCCAGGCCACCACACAGCAATGAGTACTTAAGATCTAGCTTGCTAAGCTAGATCTACCAAGTGACTCCGGTGCCGTGAATCGAACCCGGGAGTCTTCACTCACGAATCCGTTACACTAACCACTGGGCCACAAGGCGACTGTTATATTTTATAAATAATATTCAAACGGAGTGACGCATGACAGCCAGTGTTACCAGATTGAAGAATAATATGTATTTATATAATTATTTTATTGCAATATACAATATATTTTAACGATAATAATATAAAATTAATTTCAAAATAATATTAGAGATATTTAATAATGCATAATAAATGACAATTCTCAAACCACAGTTTTTATCGGAAAAATCGCTTTTTAAATATTGTGATGAGTGTTGTCATCGTATGAAAACCGTTTTAAATTATTTTATTTAAAATTTACTTTAAAAATTCAAATATCTTCTGAATGAAAAAATGTTTACCGTCGTATTAAAAAAACAAGCAGAACATCAAAACACATCAACAAATTGAAAATTTCAATTTGTTAAAATTGCCCTAGTATGCCTATAGTTATACAGTGTGACTAATCTGTCTAAAGTGTGACATTTTCTCTATGAAATTATAAAACAATAGATAGTGGATCTTTTATTTTTCTATAAATAAAATTAACAGCGTATTTTCTAATATTATAAATAGAAGGTTTCCTAAAATTCATGTTATTTATTTAAAAAAAATACTATGCCCACTTATCTTTTACATTATGTATACAAGCGTGATTTATTTAGGTATAAATAATGTATTTCCCATAGATAATCATCAAAAAGTAGATCGACCTTTTGGGAAATCTATAACAACCCATCTCACATAAAATTATAAATCTTTATGTTCATTTAATACAAAAAAATATTATTTAATTATAAAAGTAATATCGAGTAATACAATGTTTGGTTATTAGACTATAAAATATATTGCTTAAAATGAAGCTGAGAAACTTGCGACAGTTCTATTACATCTAGATTTTAATTCGAATTGTGTGGTTTACATAAATTTAAGATTAATATTTGTTTGGAGTTAAGTGGTTGAGAAGGGATATTATTATAAGCGTATACGCATGTCGAATTGTTCCCGAGAGAATTGTTTGAAAGTGGTCATCAAGCACACTACAGTCCCTCTAATTTATAGTTTATTGCTCATTAAGGATTAAGTTGTCGGGTTATCTAGTCTGATTTTTTATGGAATATGATAAATGGACTTGAAGAGGATTCTGTTTGTAAAGAAACATTTCACGGACTTACCTCGAGGCTGTGCGGGACAACTGCGCCCCAAACTTTTACAGGGGAAAAACCGCGTCTACCGCAAAACCTACCCCTCGAGGATGCCACAAGAATATGCCTAAATTATACATACAACTTAGCCCCAACCCCCGGCCAAATAAATATATGCGCATCCGAACTTTTTCACCGTAAACAGGGACGCAAGCCGCTTATCATGAAATGGTACAAGCCGAAGGGATATTCCCGTTCTCTGCCTTATTTTACTAGTACAATATGCGACGCTTGAAAAAACATATTTTTCATGAATATTCCACAAATATTTTCACTTAATTCAATTCGAGATTTTTGTAAAAAAAGACTCACGCGCTTTGATTATAATATATGTAGTTATTGGATATATTTTTAGAGCGTTTAATTTTCTACATTTATTCCTTAGTTATGAATTTACTAGTGTACCAAAGTCTCAGACCAAGGAAAGACCAAAGTGCTTCTTGTATCTCCGCCAATGAGAGAAATATAAAAAAACCTGAGCACCAATGTGAGTCAAGCGCTCGTTCTCTCATTGGTGGAGATACATACATCAAGGAGCACGCATGTCTGTGCCGCACCTAAATACAATTTAGTCTCGATAATCAATTTTTTTTTAAATATTTTTTCCATAAGCCATCGCTAATATTGGAAAAGTATATAAAAAAATAAAATGTAAAAAAAGGATTATTTCGGTCTCTCCTTTTATTAATTCAAAAATATTTAATACCATTTTTATAATATATTACGTTTGTTTTAAAATTGAAAAAAAAATCTAGTTAGATTTTCTACAAAATCACGTAGATATATATATATATATATATATATATATATATATATATATATATATATATATATATATCTACGTTTTTATATATCTATATATCTAATTTTAAAACAAACGTAATATATTATAAAAATGGTATTAAATATTTTTGAATTAATATTGACAACACAGTATAGTCTTGATAATCCGTCAAATATGGTACCGCCAACTAAATGTCTAGATTATCGAATTTTTAAGCATATATATATATATATGGTATTTTTCTATTTCAGAAAAAATCTTAGACTGATGCTTAGCGGTTTTTTGCAGTTAGTGACTTTTGCGATGATAGAGATATTATTATACAAAATAATGACTTTTGGATTAACAAACACGATATTATGATTCCTCTTTTTTAAATAAATTTACAGGTTGTATTTGAATTAAATAAAAATATATTAAGGTATAGCAAACATCAGCGAAAAAAATATTTTTAATATTTATTAAAAATTAAAAAATAATTAAAAATATTACATATTTAACAGACACAATACACACATGACAGTCACTACTAAGTACTTCACAGAAACAGCTGAGTCCAAGATGGTGGCCCAAGCTCGATTCCAAAAACACTATTAATAATTTTATTTTTAATTA
This sequence comes from Agraylea sexmaculata, assembly GCA_022606485.1. Classification (NCBI taxonomy): domain Eukaryota; kingdom Metazoa; phylum Arthropoda; class Insecta; order Trichoptera; family Hydroptilidae; genus Agraylea; species Agraylea sexmaculata. The sequence continues at coordinate 27,638 of JAGTTH010002361.1, forward strand.
ATAATGATAAAAATAAATATATTTTTTCACCTATTCTTGCGATACTCTACCACCCCCTAAAATATTCTAAGTTAATTCAATTCCACCCTGTATATCTACATTGTGTTCATTTTTTTAAATGTAATTTGTCCTTTAACTATAAAACTACTAAAATAAGTTCTATAATCTAAGAAATTATGTATCGTTAAGCTTATGAATATAATGTATATTTTACTCACATAAATCGCCTGAGTATTCATATTACAATCCAGGAAATCAGATTAACCTGGATGAATACGATTGATCTCCCAGTCGTAATAACCGATTTTATATATATTATGTATATATTTTTAAATTCGAGCAGGATTATTAAGAAGATACATCATATTCTGATATTACATAAAGCTCATTTTGACAATATTGGTTAGATTACTTTATATCCTATTTAGATTGGCCTTGCGATTAATGTATATTCAGATAACGTTAATATAAAGTGATCATCGGATTATTCGGGTCACTATAGGCTTCCATTTAACCGCACAGTAAAAGTAAATGCTCTTACCAACATTTATAATTATCGCACATACATATGATGTAAATTATAATTAAAGCTTTTACTGGCCGTCCGACCAATTTCACGAAACTAACTGTAATTTCATATTTGGTAGGGAATGAGTGGTCAGTGACGTTAATATGGCTCAGAGGGTCTCTTTGAAATCCCTTATATAATACATACATATATATATATAGGTTTTATCTAAGTCCTTTGAGGACACATTTTAAATACAAACTCACAATTATTCCAGCTATGTCGGTTTCATTCACATCACCGCAAATGTGACAAATATATAAACAGTTCTTCTAAATGCTCACACAAATGACTTTTACCTATATTTCCATCACTGGAAAATCTGGAAGATTCGCTCTGAAACTACTATACACTTCAATAGTTCAATATACATATATACTATTGTTATTTCTATTTTTTTTCATATATTGCTGCTTTTTTGTTCATATTCTTTATTGCGCTATACACAGTGTCAATATTTCTTTAAACACTCATTATTAAATCATACATACTACTTGTTAGTCTATCCTGTTAGGCATTAATATAAAAATAAAAAATAAATATATTCCCGTAATGGCCACGGTCGCCAAATGTAACCCTTACGTAAGGAAATTTAAAAAAATGCTTCAATTAAAATGTTAAATGGTTTTCTTAATGATCGGGTTAAAACCTGTGGACGAGTTACATATTTTCAAAATGGTTTTATTAATCGTTCCGGAGGAAAATTTTAGTATGGGAAAGAAGAGTATTGGCACGATTATTTTTTATAATAAAAGCTAGAAATAATAAATTTACCCATTACACCTTCAGGGTGGATTTGAGGTAATTTATTTTATTTAAAGGGAGGTAGCGGCTTATTAGTAAATATAAAAAAGGAATAGTTTGTCATCTAACAGGTGAGCCAAACTGTGATGTTATATTAAAATCAATTGTTTTTATGATTTGCGACGCCCCATACCCTCTTGCAAAATGTGAATTTGTAGATTTTTATGTTAATAACCTATCGAATTGAATAATCGATCAAATAAATAATATGTTAGCTACAGATATCCTAGAAGACGGCTGAATTAACAGAGGATAAATGGATGAGACGTGTCCTGAGAATAGTAAACCTTCTTTGAATCGGGGATTTCTAAGGAGACATTATTTATTTGAAAAATCCAATCGACGAAAAAGAAAGCTGTTACCCTCTCAGGAGACCGCTGTTCGACAAGACGGCAGATACGAAATACTATTTATTGGAGTGATTCTATTTGTCGGAGACAGATTTGATACACACAAGCCCTGGCAATATGCGACAAAGGATGGGTTTTTTGTGAATTAGAAAAAGGTGTGCGCTCAAACAGAAAAGATAACAGAAACCGAACGCGGTTTTATTGTGTTTTTATGACATGCGAAATCGTTCCGAATGTGTTTTTATTTTTTTCCCCCACACTGAACGCTCTTTTGTCCAAAAAATATGAACGTCTTCTCCTAGAATCGAGTAGCAAAATGTTTTTAAATAAGTATAATTTATCATAATAATGTAGCATCACACTCACTTACACTCACATACACACACGTATGCACTCGGCGGCACGACGAGCAATCGCCCTGTTCCATACGACGCTTCAAACAGTACACACGTCTCTTGTGTCCATTCCCTCAACAGCTTTTATTTAATATAACATTAAATCTCGTTATATCTTTTATTTAATATAACATAACATTATACCACGTTATATCTGGTGACCCCGACATTGGATTTCGCAATCTTCATCTGATCTGGACACGAATCACCGACGAGGAACAGCAGGAAGTAAGGGTATATGGTTCTCTTCAATTCATCATCAAATAACAAGTAAGACCATTCCTCATCTTTCACATCAAAATCAAAAAAAAAAAATTGTCAAAAAAGAAAAAATTGTGTCGACACATTCCGCAAGTGAAGAATAATTCTGAAAATATTACAACCGTCATCGAATATTATCATATAATAATTCCGAGAATATTACCACCAACAGTGCAATCGCTGAGTCAACACCTATTAAATAAACATTACTGCATTACTCATATTACGGCCACACGCATATCAGCATACAACATTATAATCATAATTAATACAACAAATATAATAAATTAATACAACAAATATGAATCACAACATTGAATGGGACATTAACATACTTAACACACCACCCATCAACAACCAACACCATCATCATCAGCAACTGATGGACTGATGGGTGAACGCCTCAGCACAGATGTCGAGTCCGTGCAACTTCATCGCAGAAATCACACCAAACAACAGCGATACAGCCATGGCACGGATGAGACAAGATATGGAGGACCTAAAACAACTGGTCCGGCAGTTGTCCATATCGGGGGTCGATAGAACACGAAGACCTTATGAGCCAAATTTCGGAGATCGCAGCCGACAACGCGGAAACCGTAGCCGACAACGTAGCCGGCAACGCAGCAACTCGCGGCCGACACATGACAACTGTTGGTATCATTTCAAATTCGGCGCCAAGGCAAACAAGTGCCAACAGCCGTGTAAATTCAATGCGGAAAACTAGACGCTGCAGCGACCGCAGAGGTGGACAGCGCTGCAGCCCTTCCAATATCACACCGCCTCACAATGCACGACATTCGCACCAGGAAGGCCTACCTTGTCGACTCCGGAGCAGACATTTCAGTACTGAAAGTAACAGACAGCAAACAACCTGCTACAACAATTACAGCAAGAGCAGCTAACGGAACGCCCATCAAGACTTACGGGACCAAGAGGATAACACTGCACCTCGCTCCCAACGCAATCTATACATGGACGTTCATCATTGCTGATGTCGAGCGCAACATCATCGGGGCCGACCTTCTGAAACATCACCAACTGTTAATAGACCTCAGTGGAAAATGTCTCTTCGACAAACAATTTAGAGTGAAAATACAAGGACAGGTAGACCAAGAACAAATCGAATCCATCAAATTATTGACACCAACGAAGGAATACTTATCGGTCATCAAAAAATTTCCGGAATTGTTTGACGCCGATAGGATAAAAAAACCTTCAAAACATTCGGTCCGACATCACATCACCACAACAGGTACACCGGTATACGAGAAAGCGAGATCTCTCAATAAAGTGAAGTATGACAAAGCGAAGCAGGAGATCATCAAATTACAACAATTAGGGATTATACGACCATCATCCTCACCCTGGGCATCCCCTATTCACATCGTGGAGAAGAAAGACGGGGGAATACGCATCTGTGGCGACTACAGGCGACTTAACGCTCAAACCGCTCCAGATAGATACCCCATACCACGCCCTTCCGAGGCTCAAAATCATCTCGAAGGAAAAAACATTTTCTCCAAAATCGATCTCCAACGGGCTTATCATCAAATACCAATAGCCGAAGAAGATATTCCGAAGACAGCCATCTCAACACCTTTCGGATCTTTCGAATATGTGAAAACGCCATTCGGACTCCGAAACGCAGGACAATCTTTCCAACGCTTCATAAACACCATACTTGGAGATATGGAAGACGTATTTGTCTACTTAGACGACATCTTAATCGCATCAAAGAACGAAGAACAACACCTTAAGTGCATCACAGAACTTTTCTCGAGATTGGACAAATTCGGTTTATCAGTCGCACTCGAAAAATGTCAATTTGGCCTTACTGAAATAGAATTCTTAGGATTTAAAATAACAACAGCAGGTATACAACCAATTTCTGAGAAGATCCGCATCATAGAGGATTTTCCAAAACCACAGACAGTCCTAGAATTAAGAAGATTTTTAGGGATAATTAATTTTTACAGAAAACTTATTCCTAAAGCAGCTCAATTTCAAAAACCACTGAACAAATACCTTACTTCGTCGAAGAAAAGGACAAAACACCAATAGTGTGGGACGATGAAGCCAACGCAGCTTTTCAATTATGCAAAGAAGCGATAGCGAAGGCAACCACACTAGCACACCCATCAGCCGAAGCTACCATGGTCCTGCTTACTGACGCTTCAGGATCCTGTGCGGGAGGAGCACTTCACCAACAAATCGGAAACGTACTCCAACCAATCGGATTCTACTCCAAAGCTCTATCAGTAACGCAACAGAACTACTCGACCTACGACCGAGAGCTTTTAGCAATATTCTTGTCCATACGCTACTTCAGGGACAGCGTAGAAGGGAGAGAATTGATTGTTAAAACTGACCACAAACCTCTGACTTTCGCACTCAATAAACCACAATCTCCTGCAGATAATCCACGCCGACTCAGACAATTAGACTACATATCGCAATTCACCAACCGAATAGTCTACATTGAAGGCGAAGAGAACACCGTTGCAGACGCACTCAGTCGGATCTCTACAATCAATCTCCCAACTAACTTCGACTTGAAGGACATCGCAAAAACTCAAACAAATGACCCAGAGCTGGAAAATCTCAAACAGCACCCAGCACTACAATTCAAGAAAATAACATCAGCAAACGCTCCAGCATTATGGTACGAAACTTCAACGCAGAAGGCGCGACTTTTCGTACCAGCATCCTGGCGCAGACAAGCTTTTCACCAAGTTCACGACAAAGCTCACACTGGCAGCAGATCTACAATTAAAGCCATCAAGGAACGATTTTTCTGGAAAGGTATCAACCAAGACGTAACGAAGTGGGTTAAAAACTGCATCACCTGTCAACGTTCAAAAATCCATCGCCACACTCGCAGTCCTTATGGAAGTTTCATCGAAACCGATCGTTTCGAACACCTCCATATTGACATAGTTGGACCATTACCTATCTGCCAAGACATGTCCTATCTAATAACAATGATTGACAGAGCAACATCCTGGTTCGAAGCCATCCCAGCACAAAACATCACAGCTGACACGGTAATCAAAACACTGCTGAATCACTGGATCGCTAGGTACGGTTCACCTATCACCATCACTAGCGATCAAGGAAGACAATTCGAATCAGAGGTATTCAACAAGTACTGTCAACTTCTTGGCATTGATCACAACCGAACTGTTGCTTATAACCCAAAAGCTAACGGTAAGGTTGAAAGACTGCATAGAACCATCAAAACTAGTCTAATGGCCCAACTCAAAGGCAGTACCAACTGGATAGACGCACTACCAATCGCACTCCTGGGCATCCGGAACGCGGTTAAGGACGGCGATGAATATTCCGCCGCACAAAGAACATTCGGCATCTCACTTCGATTACCAGGTGACGTAATTTCACCTCAAACATCCAAAAAAACATCAAACGAATCAACCAAAGATCTCATCAGGGCAATGTCAACTTTAAGACCCAAGTTGTCCAGAAATAACACCAGGGAAAAACTCTACAAGCCGGATGAGTTAGACAACTGTGAGCACGTCTTTCTCAGAAGAGCAGTTAAGAAACCACTGGTCCAGCCTTATACAGGACCCCACAAAGTCATTGAAAGAAAAAATAACAACCTCAAAATTGAAGTAAGTGGGACACAAATAATTGTGAACACAGACAGACTGAAACCAGCATTCTTCTTAACTGACGAGTCAGCAGACAGCCCAACTAGGTCAGGCAAAGGCAGCAACAATCTTAAACACTCATCAGCACCTGACTCATCCGACGACTACGTAACTAGATCTGGGAGAGTCAGCAAAAAAGTGCGATTCGCTGACGCAGAATGACGAAGCTCATACATATTATTGTATAGAATCAACTGGACACTTGAGACATCACACGTAGCATTGTATAGAGTCGTAAAAGTTTCACGGGTTCTTCAAACCCTTGCTCCACTTTTGGGGGACGCATGTAGCATCACACTCACTTACACTCACATACACACACGTATGCACTCGGCGGCACGACGAGCAATCGCCCTGTTCCATACGACGCTTCAAACAGTACACACGTCTCTTGTGTCCATTCCCTCAACAGCTTTTATTTAATATAACATTAAATCTCGTTATATCTTTTATTTAATATAACATAACATTATACCACGTTATAATAATAATACGCATTTCTTTCAAGAATTTCCTATGATTTAAATATCGAAATTAATTAGACACATCGCAAAGCTAAAATCTATTATTTAAGAAACAGAATAAGTCAATCTATAAACTTCCCAAGGGTCACAATAAAAACAATTAAAAGTATATCATGTGATTTTTTTGGATGACAAATAATATATAAAACTTTTCAAAATAAGTGATATTTTGAAATAAATAATAAGTGACTTATTCCTTTTCTTAACTTTGAAATACGGGTGAAGGTAAAAAAAAAACGAAAAATTTATTTCACACTTGTTAGACTAGTTTTCTACTAGATAATCAATTAAAAATCTGACATATACCGTTTCTTATATAAATGATTCATATTATTTATTTAAAGAAAATTGTTATTTTTTATTTCGACAGTAATAATTACTAATTACTGTGGAAATTACAAATACAGATTTTCTTTAAATTATGGAATTCCACCACACTCTTGTTAGAATAGATTTCTACTAAATAATCGATGATGAATCAATAAAGAAGCCGATACATTCCGTTTCTTATATAAATGATTCATATTATTTATTTAAAGAAAATTGTTTCTCTTTAATCTTTTATTTCTACAGTAATAATTACTAATTAGTATGGAAATTACAAATACAAATTTTCTTTAAATTATGGAATTCCACCAAACTCTTGTTAGAATAGATTTCTACTAGATAATCGATGATGAATCAATAAAGAAGCCGATACATTCCGTTTCTTATATAAATGATTCATATAACTAATTCAAAGAAAATTGTTATTTGTAAGGCATTTCTATTTGCGTTTATTTACTTAGAAAAAGAGTAGTTATTACCGTCATAAATGCTTGGTATAATCTGTTATAAACGTATTTATTTACAAATAATTTTGAAATATTGTATACCTACATATATTTTTAATTATAAACTGCCTTTAAACAAGTAGTTTAGGACATAATATAGATACAATACATGACTAAATTAATTACTAGCTTTTATGCAACTTTGACACAAGTTTGTCAATCAATAAATCTTAAATAAAAAAAAATATATAGAATTTCTCTATTATGTCGTATAAGAGGCATTTTTATTTGTGTGTAATTTTTTTAATAAGCGTGAAATTATTATTAGTTACTAAGAATACCCCATTTCTCTGTATATTTTATTGACCAATTGTTTGACCCAAAGACTTGTGATCAAATTGACAATTTTACAGTAGTACGATACAGTTTCAATTAATAGAACAGTGTTTCAAAGTAAGGCAGCAGATGTTACCAATGCAGTGTGATAGAGAATATAATATTGCAGTATATTGTAGTCTTATTTCTCCAGCACATTAATAAACCCTGTAATGTGGTGTCCAGTGTTTCAAATATACTGTGAGTTCAATCCAAAATGGCTTAAAGCTGGGCCTTTGGCTACAACTACTACCTTAAATTCAAATACAATATCTGAATGAGCTTAAATATTATGGAGGTGCCAATTATACATTTGATTCTAAATAGGCCTTCTGAACAAGAACTAAATGTTCTTATAAGAATCTAACGTTTGTTATTTTATGACGTTGTAATGATCATATTCCGTCAAATGCCATTTTGCTACCTTGAAATGCTATTTTTTTTGCCAATTTTGGAATAAAGCTACTTTTCGTCAATTTTGGAAAAAATACTATAACGTGGTATAATGTTATGTTATATTAAATAAAAGATATAACGAGATTTAATGTTATATTAAATAAAAGCTGTTGAGGGAATGGACACAAGAGACGTGTGTACTGTTTGAAGCGTCGTATGGAACAGGGCGACTGTTTGTGCGTGCCGCCGAGTGCATACGTGTGTGTATGTGAGTGTATGTGAGTGTGATGCTACATGCGTCCCCCAAAAGTGGAGCAAGGGTTTGAAGAACCCGTGAAACTTTTACGACTCTATACAATGCTACGTGTGATGTCTCAAGTGTCCAGTTGATTCTATACAATAATATGTATGAGCTTCGTCATTCTGCGTCAGCGAATCGCACTTTTTTGCTGACTCTCCCAGATCTAGTTACGTAGTCGTCGGATGAGTCAGGTGCTGATGAGTGTTTAAGATTGTTGCTGCCTTTGCCTGACCTAGTTGGGCTGTCTGCTGACTCGTCAGTTAAGAAGAATTCTGGTTTCAGTCTGTCTGTGTTCACAATTATTTGTGTCCCACTTACTTCAATTTTGAGGTTGTTATTTTTTCTTTCAATGACTTTGTGGGGTCCTGTATAAGGCTGGACCAGTGGTTTCTTAACTGCTCTTCTGAGAAAGACGTGCTCACAGTTGTCTAACTCATCCGGCTTGTAGAGTTTTTTCCTGGTGTTATTTCTGGACAACTTGGGTCTTAAAGTTGACATTGCCCTGATGAGATCTTTGGTTGATTCGTTTGATGTTTTTTGGATGTTTGAGGTGAAATTACGTCACCTGGTAATCGAAGTGAGATGCCGAATGCTCTTTGTGCGGCGGAATATTCATCGCCGTCCTTAACCGCGTTCCGGATGCCCAGGAGTGCGATTGGTAGTGCATCTATCCAGTTGGTACTGCCTTTGAGTTGGGCCATTAGACTAGTTTTGATAGTTCTATGCAGTCTTTCAACCTTACCGTTAGCTTTTGGGTTATAAGCAACAGTTCGGTTGTGATCAATGCCGAGAAGTTGACAGTACTTGTTGAATACCTCTGATTCGAATTGTCTTCCTTGATCGCTAGTGATGGTGATAGGTGAACCGTACCTAGCGATCCAGTGATTCAGCAGTGTTTTGATTACCGTGTCAGCTGTGATGTTTTGTGCTGGGATGGCTTCGAACCAGGATGTTGCTCTGTCAATCATTGTTATGAGATAGGACATGTCTTGGCAGATAGGTAATGGTCCAACTATGTCAATATGGAGGTGTTCGAAACGATCGGTTTCGATGAAACCTCCATAAGGACTGCGAGTGTGGCGGTGGATTTTTGAACGTTGACAGGTGATGCAGTTTTTAACCCACTTCGTTACGTCTTGGTTGATACCTTTCCAGAAAAATCGTTCCTTGATGGCTTTAATTGTAGATCTGCTGCCAGTGTGAGCTATGTCGTGACCTTGGTGAAAAGCTTGTCTGCGCCAGGATGCTGGTACGAAAAGTCGCGCCTTCTGCGTTGAAGTTTCGTACCATAATGCTGGAGCGTTTGCTGATGTTATTTTCTTGAATTATAGTGCTGGGTGCTGTTTGAGATTTTCCAGCTCTGGGTCATTTGTTTGAGTTTTTGCGATGTCCTTCAAGTCGAAGTTAGTTGGGAGATTGATTGTAGAGATCCGACTGAGTGCGTCTGCAACGGTGTTCTCTTCGCCTTCAATGTAGACTATTCGGTTGGTGAATTGCGATATGTAGTCTAATTGTCTGAGTCGGCGTGGATTATCTGCAGGAGATTGTGGTTTATTGAGTGCGAAAGTCAGAGGTTTGTGGTCAGTTTTAACAATCAATTCTCTCCCTTCTACACTGTCCCTGAAGTAGCGTATGGACAAGAATATTGCTAAAAGCTCTCGGTCGTAGGTCGAGTAGTTCTGTTGCGTTACTGATAGAGCTTTGGAGTAGAATCCGATTGGTTGGAGCACGTTTCCGATTTGTTGGTGAAGTGATCCTCCCGCACAGGATCCTGAAGCGTCAGTAAGCAGGACCATGGTAGCTTCGGCTGATGGGTGTGCTAGTGTGGTTGCCTTCGCTATCGCTTCTTTGCATAATTGAAAAGCTGCGTTGGCTTCATCGTCCCACACTATTGGTGTTTTGTCCTTTTCTTCGACGAAGTAAGGTATTTGTTCAGTGGTTTTTGAAATTGAGCTGCTTTAGGAATAAGTTTTCTGTAAAAATTAATTATCCCTAAAAATCTTCTTAATTCTAGGACTGTCTGTGGTTTTGGAAAATCCTCTATGATGCGGATCTTCTCAGAAAGTGGTTGTATACCTGCTGTTGTTATTTTAAATCCTAAGAATTCTATTTCAGTAAGGCCAAATTGACATTTTTCGAGTGCGACTGATAAACCGAATTTGTCCAATCTCGAGAAAAGTTCTGTGATGCACTTAAGGTGTTGTTCTTCGTTCTTTGATGCGATTAAGATGTCGTCTAAGTAGACAAATACGTCTTCCATATCTCCAAGTATGGTGTTTATGAAGCGTTGGAAAGATTGTCCTGCATTTCGAAGTCCGAATGGCGTTTTCACATATTCGAAAGATCCGAAAGGTGTTGAGATGGCTGTCTTC
>JAGTTH010002362.1:0-81855 GCA_022606485.1 Agraylea sexmaculata
TAAAATCATAATATTGTATAATTTCAAATGCAGTCTTCTCCAAACTGACATTTAGAAATACCCACCAATTCATTGATGTATAAATAATAATATTTATTTAGTACAATCAAAATTACTGCATATCGATTGAGCTTTAACAGCAAAGCTCAATTATCGCATAATTAATTTAAATTAATCCATATTTTTGAGAGATTCGATTATGGGTTTTCATTCACAGATATCGTCGGTTTTCTTTGCAGACTGCTTAAGTTCATTTTGCCAAATTTTACAGAAGATACAAAAAAAACTGATTTATGCTGATAGACACAGACATAATAATTTACATATATTTTATGAAATTTATTTAAAATGAAGTGACGTTTACTTATAATTATAATTATGACACTTGTCAAATAACAATTAAACCATTTTTTTTCCACTTGAATATTCTCACTCACTTACGACAGAAAAATCTAAAAATTGTGGAGTCTACAAAAAAAGTCGCCGCGACGATGTGAAGCCTTGCTTTATTACATGTCTCAAAGAATTTTATCTTATTAATATTGTTTTAAATATTCGTGAATACATTAAATGTGTTTGCTGGTGGTTAATTCCAAGTCTGTGTGTGAAAAGCGTAAATGATAAATTGTGGTATTTGTTTAGGTAGTATGTACCTAATGTAAAAAGTGTCATCCAGTAGCCTGTGGAGTAATAGTATGGTTGGAATGTGAATAGTATAAATGACTTGTACTCTCACCTTCGACATAAACTAAATAATAATACAGTAGACATGACACCACAAACATCAAGAATAATATTCACTATCACTCAACCGTCACTAACAACAAACCTAACTGACAAGCTTCAACACACCCGAAAGAATTACTTGTCTGGACTGTACACGAACTGAATTATAATAAAACCTATAATAATACTAAACAATAAGAAATTGTCGTATTAAACCTTGGGGACGATGTATCATGGTGGATAATTAATCACTGAGAACGTTTCCCTACCACCAACACTATAAATTAACCTATAAACAACCTTACATAATATATTATATAGGAATACATCTCTACAAAACTTAAATATACAGTGGTACCTCGTGATACGAATTTAATTCGTTCCAGGATCATCGTCGTGTGTCAAAACAATCGTACATCAAAGCAATTTTCCCCATACAAACTGCCATTAATCCGTTCCAATCCCTCAAAAAGTCCTAGCAAAAAATGGTTTTCTTAACGTACCACGTGTTTTTTTAAATAAAAAAATGTTTATGCACATTTTTTTAAATCAGCAATGGATAATTGGGAGGTGTGTAATAATAAAATAACTAGTAATAACACACATAATAAATATTTATTGATTTTTACATATACACAATTCTGGCACGCAATTCTAGTAGTGCCCTTCCATAAAAATTAGTATCTCAAATTTTCGTCGTATGTCGAGGTAGAAATTCTCAAATATTATTCGTTTTATCTCAAAACATTCGTATGTCGAGGTACCACTGTATTGTACAACGGAAATCTTTTTATTTTATAAATTAAATTGACCGCTGAAAGACTGCTTATGGGATAAGATCATTCATTATTATTATAGCGTACTGATAAAATCAAACAATTTCTATGGAGAGTTCAGCTTTCATTAAAGTACGGTTCGTTAAGAAGTTATTGTCAGCTGTCTGGAGCAGATGTCGCAGGGGGAGACCCAAAGACCAAAAATCTATTAAGAAAAATGATGAGAAAGTATTAATGGACCGGATTAAAAATAGCAATAAAGCCGTCTACATTTTACAAGCAATTTGAAAAAAATATCTTTTAAATAAATTTTGATATTATATTATTATGTAGGTATTATCCGAGGGTCGGCGAGCAATACGCTGCTGACCTGGAATTATTAAAGGGATCTTATTTTAAACCCATAATTAATTGGTCATAAATAACCAGATATTATACGTTAAAAGGGACGGCCCCCATTATATCCACAGTTAAATCAGCAAAAAAAACCAGTGATGACAGTTCAAAATAAAGTTAAAACGCATGTAATTATGTATTATTAGATAATATAAAAGGCTTGTAATATAATGCAACATAATGTAAACTTTCACTTTCTCCTCCATAAAACTCGTTAATACACATTATAAATCCCACGTGTATAATTAGAAATAAGTGACATTTAATAGTTAATGAATAGTAAATTATTACAATTGGTTTATGGCTACGAATTTATACAGTAAGTATTTTCTAATATGTAATCTGTGCATTTTTTTATGATAGTTGATTGGTGGTAAAATTATTAAAATAAATTATTTATTTTATTCACGCCATGAGGGCTTTTTTTACGTATTACAAAATAGGTTTTTTTGATATGTGTTCATGAAATGCCTATCGGTGATCTTAGCTATTACTAGTTACACAGGTCACCAACAGAGCAGCTCTATCCGACTTAATAATTGACTCGGTATTTACCTTACTATCCAGGAAATCAAATCAAACCCGGATCAAGACGATTGATCGGGATTTTTATTATTTTTATTCCCGATCTTCCTGTCGTAATAACATTTTTTTTTACTTTAGCAGGATTTGAACCCATGACCACATTATTTGTAGCCACACGTCTTATCCCCTGAGCTATTACGCTGGTATTTAGGAGATATATTAAGATTTCACTATTAGACTGTTCTCTAAAAGTCAGCAAAATTCATATTCATGGTGAACGGCTTACCTGAAAGCAAAGTGGGTGGGAAAATACTTATCGCCTTGATAAATGGTTCATTTCTTGCTTTCGCCGAGAGGAGAAAAATTAAAGAAGAATCAACGAAAAGAAAGAAGATAAATATAAAAAGAGTCGAAAGCCTGGAATGAGATATTCTGACGAAGGAAGGGGTTCTGCTTATTAAAGACTAATGAAGGAATATTAAGTTAAAAATTATATTATTGTTTTCTAAAGCCTATTTTTGTAGGAAAGCTGAAGTTTTCAATCGATTAATTAGTTTTGGTCGGGCACTGGCAGCTATTTTAGTTCGATGCAACACTATTACCGGATAATTTGCGTGGAGCAGGAAAACGGGTGGCAGCTTATCGAGGATTAGGTGGGTGGTTCAGTCAAGCAGGGGTAGTCGCCACCCCACACCCTTAGGCGTCACCCCCACACTTGGCAAACGATGCGCCCCTTCAATATGCAGTAGAGGAAGGAAATCGAAACGCTTGCCAAGTGCATACATGTTGTAATAAACATTTTAATCGTATACTATGTCTGATTTACGTCTTCTTTCACAAGTGACCTACTGATCGATCTCGAATATCCTCACGTTACACCTTCAAAATGGAACCATTATGCATACACCCCGGGCACCAAATAAACGCGAGATAATCTTTTATTTCAATATCGGCCAAATAAGGTAAGAATAAGGATGAAAACATTATTCATTTCAAGTATTATAAAGCAACGGGAGGTACTTGACATATCGCCTCAGGTCGTCAGCGTGACGATGGAAGACTTCGAGGGGTCAGCAAAGGCAAATATCCCTGTTTTCTTCGGACAAAAGATAAAAAAGAGGAAAAAGGAAACACCACCCCTATCCATAAAGTAATGAATAATGTTTCCACGTCGCTTCGTCTCTTGATACATTTTAAAATGTACATTTTTTATTTGATAAAAGTGAAGTAGTCCTTTGATAATAATAACACACCAAAATCATACATTTTAACTAATTCCAAACATAAGCTTTATTCGAATACCAGCGTCATGGTCATGGGTTCAAATCCCACTCAAGTAAAAAAATGGATCGGTTATTACGACTGGGGATTGGGAATAATATTAATAAAATCCCGATCGATCATCTTGATCCAGATTAATTCTGATTTTTTTTATTGTATGTATGTATTGTAAGTGAATTAAGAGGATATGGATAAAATGTACTAGTTTATTGTCCATATACATACATACTAATATTAAAAAGAATTTTATAAGTAAAAATGGAAGGTAGGATATGGAAAAATATAAATACCCTGAATACATATTATTATTATATAAATACTAAACCTTGAAAAAAGAGATTTGATCAGTTATTACGACTGGAAGATCGAGAATAATATTAATCCAGGTTTACTTTGATTTCCTGGATTGTAAGGTAAATACTGATTATAGTTAATAAGTCGGTGACCTGTGTAACTAGTAATAGTTAAGATCACCGACAGACAATGAATTAACATATTGATGTATCTCAAATACGCAAATTTGAAAAAACCCTCTAAAAAGCTCCTCGGGGCATATATAAATAAAAAATAAGAACAAATATAATTTTCAACATTGTTGAATAATTCTCACATTTAATCTAAGTAGGTCGCGTATTGCTTTACTTAAGAATAATTGAATCTCATCGGGGAACATTTGTAATTCAAATTTGATGGCTCTGCGATTAATCGAGGATTTCATTAGTTGAATTTTTTCATATTGAATTAATTAATTATTCAATAGAGTCTTGTAAACTTAATGTAAAATGATATGCAATATCGCATTGCGGTGTATTGAATTTAATGATATTGATACTTTTGAACTATATATATTAAACATATATTAATAATCATTATATCTTTTAAAATGTTGTTGTTTATATATGTATATACAAAATTTTAGTTGGTAGAACTACGCAATGCGGTATTGTCACTTGACAGTTCTAAAGCCACAGGCCAGATACTGTCGTATTCAGATAACGATAAACTCTCTAACATACTATTAATTTTTAAATATTTACGATAGTTTAGTTATATATATATACGAAGGTCGGAATTGTAAGGCTTCGAGGGGATTTATTTTAAGCCAACGTTCGTTCGCGCAAATAAAACTGCAATGCAATTTACAACTCAGTAATATTCACGGAATAATGCAAAATAAAGTTAAATACATAGTACAATTTCATATTACCGTAAACTTTTATTACACACTGACCTAAATTTAATTTTATTAAATCATTGCAAATATTCTAATTTTAAATACAGTATATCAAGAAATTATTTTTCCTAAAAATGCATACCATTGTTAGAAGATTCACAAAGGTATTTATTATTTTTTTAAACAAGCGATTGTTGGATTGAATTAAATGTAGTGGAAATAAATTTATATAATGCGATTTATCAAAACAAGAACAATACCATTTGTGATTCAACCCACACTTGTTAAGTGAACATCTGTGAAGTGTCAATTTATATTCGAAACATGTTAAACTCATTATGAAATTGAATGCGAAAACATTTTGGCTAATATGAAAATAAAATTTGGTGCATTAAATTAATCATTAAATACCTATATTTCTATAAGAATAATAAAATTATTCATCCGCTCTCCCGTGAAACATTCACCTGTTCATAAAAGTGTAAGATAAATGACAAATATATGCAAAGTCCATACTTCTATTATGGAAAAGAAGATTCAGTAAACACATTATCGTTCCATATTTTCCCTCCGTTCTCTGATATTTGCATTATTTATAAAATGAAAAAAATCCCATAAGCAACTTTTCCATAATCAATAAAACGATTAAAGATAAAATAAGAGCATGAAAAATTTCGATAAAAAATCACATAATTTTAAAGAGAAAGAATATGGATATAACGAGAACATTACTCTTGAGTGTCGGATTATCGAACGTGTCAGATTTAAGGACTTATACTTTAGAATATAGTTAGTAGTTTTTATTTTTAGATGCTTTCAAAGAATCACCGATATAATGTTCTTTTGGCCATGAATACGTAGAAAGCACTTAAGTGTAATCAAATATCGACGTTCATTTTTGAGGAGAAGCTTTTATCGAACTAGACAATAAATGAAAGATTTTTAAGTTTTATTTTAGGAAATCTTATTGGCTTGAATGTTGTAATATAAAAACATCAAAAGCATGGAAGATAAAGATGAATTTTTCACCAAAGGTTTCGTATGACAGCCGCTTGGAGCGCTGCTTTTACCGCTCGTATTGTTTATATGTCACTTGTCGATCTTTCTAGTAAGATTACACGTGTGATTTAAAGTTACTTGCTACATTCAACGACAAATAATATGTCAATAATGGATGTTTTTGTTAGAAAAATGTTGTTGCTTTTGAGTGTAGGATTATTGAACGTGTCAGATTTTAGGGACTACAATGTTGTAGGTAGCCACAGTCCGCGTATGTGTAAAGTATATGTATAATATGCGCATATAGTAG
This sequence comes from Agraylea sexmaculata, assembly GCA_022606485.1. Classification (NCBI taxonomy): domain Eukaryota; kingdom Metazoa; phylum Arthropoda; class Insecta; order Trichoptera; family Hydroptilidae; genus Agraylea; species Agraylea sexmaculata. Next base: position 6,188 of record JAGTTH010002362.1, read on the forward strand.
TGCCGGCCATGTTCTAATGTATGAAAACAATACGCATGACATTTCTATAGATATAATTTCATTGATATGTAGTATATAATATATGGAATTTTCACGAATATTCTGATATATATCTAACAATTTCAGAGATGATTTTCCACTCTCAGTGTTCCGATATATGAAAACAATACCCATGACACTTCTATAGATATTAGTTCATTTGCATGCATTAGCCTTTCATATATAGAACATTTAATTCTCTGGATCGCCATCGTTTTTTCTCACCTGGATACCTAATAACTGTAATATACCTTTGTGAAAATAATAAGTTCATTGGTATACACAGTGTTCTCTTGCACTTTGTACTATGTATTACCAGTGGAGTGACATTGTATGTATTAGAACTTAAATACATAGACCTAATATTCGATTTGATCGTGTCAAAATGCCATCATGGGATATCTTAAGTGAGTGCATCTAGATTAGAGATATCTCCACCATGACAGTCAAGCATCCGTCATACCAATTAGTAAGAGTAGCTAGCCTTATCGTTATCCAGGACATTGTGGCCAAAATGAACCGTTTATTTGATAACAAATCAATCACTTACTCAATGACGATATTATATACAAAAAGGGCACATTCCTGACAAATAATAAACAATAAACGGGAGTTGAAATATTTAATACACGCAGTATTGTAGTAGTAAGACGCCATCAGAGTCGAGTCTTGCAGACCTCCATAAATCAGTAAAGTTTATGAGAAAATATTTCGTATTACATATCCTGTTTGGCGCTGATCGAAAACCGTATCGAGTTTCTTGAAATATTGCCTACAATATGAAGAAAATATATACACTAAGAAACTGCCTCCCGTATTACGCAAATTTATTGAAAAGACATAAATAAAAAAATATGATATATCAAAAAAAACAAACTAAACTCAATATTACCAATTACAGTTATGGACAAGTAAACAAATGAAAATATTTTAAAATTTATCTTTTTTTTAAATGTGAAAAAAAAACAATGAAGAATGAATCCGTATAATTTTAACTATTGGCATTACTTCCATATTAATCTCAAGTGGTATCATATGAACAAACCACCTTTTTACATATTATATGCAAACCTAAAGCATTACGTAGGTTTCCTATAGTATATTGCTTATAAAATAGATATTTTATTTGAGTTATCATGGATGTTCAAAGTCTTCCAACCCTGACAAGATCGGAAAATTACAAAGATAATAAGTTTATAAGGTATTTGTAACCTTTTGGCCGAGATTTAGTTATAATTTGTCACATATATTACAAAAAACATCATTGCTTAATTAAATTTATGGTTTTGTTAATAAAAATTAACTGTGATCATATTACATATCAATCAATTTTTTTATAATATCCAAGCCATAGAAATATATTGTTATTTATAAGGTGTTTATTTTTGTTATAATATATAATGTTTTATAAGTTGCCCGATATATTCAACGACAAATAATATGTCTCATCATTTCGTATGATTTTGTAATAAAATCCTGTTGCTCTATAATTTTGCGTGTGGCCACAGCCCCAGCATGTGTGAAGTATATGTATAATATGCGCATGTAGTTGATAATGTATAACGCCCACGTTTCAATGTAAGCAACGCATGTCACTTCTACAGATTTAAGTATCAATGGTTCTGATAAATAAACACAAAACTTGTTCTCGTTTTAAATATTATATTATCGTAAATGCACAGGCCTCGTTTATCGTTTATCGTTTAACGTTATAAAAATGTTGATAAGAGAGTATTTTGTTTACATCTTTATTATGAACATCTGCACGTATGACACATTTCGACCACAAAGGACAAAACACAATTGCACTTTGACATTAGATATTGTTCCAGATCGCTCGTATTGAATAACAATACTTTTAAATGTACTTGTAAAAGGCAGAGTTAGTCTGACAATACATTGCACCCCATACAAGAGACATCTCAAGTTCAATCCAAACAGGGATTCGAATCCCTCCCGCCGAGACACTTTCAGCCACCACAAGTGTACCAAGCCAGCTACCATACAAATTACATACGTATTAAACCATTTCAAAAACATATGTAATTAAAGAGTCCAGAAGGCGTTTCTCCGTTTCCTTTACAAGAAGCGGTATTACCATTATTCTTTCCTTTACCCATCTAAATTCCTTATGGGAATGCTCGGGTATGACTTTCTCGAGCTTCGCAGAGATGTGGCACTGATGCGATTGATTTTTATTGTGATTAAAGGCCAGTTATCAATCCCAGATATACTTAGTCGCATCAGTTTTTTAGTCTCGAGAAATATACACGCTGTCGCTCTCGCTCCTTGTTTGCAACTTCTAGGACCCATACTAACATACTCCGTCACTCCCCGTTAACCAGATCTATTGTTCTTTCTATATATCTATATATATATATATATATTAAATAAATAAAATAAAATAAATAATTCGAAAGGCGTTTGAATAGATTATTCTAATCTCAGTGTATAGATAAAATCACAAAACCAATAATAAAGTGTACGTACACACACGAGTCATTGTATTTTGTTGCAGTCTCTTCAAGTGCAGTATTCCCACGATACTTTCAATAAAAAGTTAACATAACAAATAATAACAGCCTGTTTGTGGCTTTTGGAAAAAAGAATAATGAAAAACAAAGTACGTACAACGAAGAAACGGGGGATTTGCAACCGGAAAAATTGAAATATCGAGCAGACAGTGCAACAGGGCTACCAATAATTGAATTCATTAAAATGAATTTTTAAATATTTTCTAATTCGAATAGGCTACAACGAGTTTGCAACGAATATACACACCTGGGTGAACTCTTTTCTGCCAATTCCGCCACCTACAGGGCTTGTTTGGGAGCGACCGTCTATAGTAACATATAAATGGTTGATTCCTACACTGTATTTTAACTTAATTCTTTTTTATATACATTCTATTTACACATTTTTACATAATAGTATAATTTCTTTTTGTTTTAAAACCTTCTTAATAATATTATTTTTGTCTTGTATGTAAAAGAAAAGTTCCTATGAGCGTTTGAATGCAAAAAAAAATATTACACCATATCGTTTTTACGCAATATAATAGATAATTTATTACCTACATGTAATAATCTATCATGTGGTATATAATGTTTTCATATGTCAGTCTGATTTCCTGGATTGCAGGATGAATACTCTGCCATTTTGTAAGTTAAAAAGAGATATGAATAACTGTAATGCCGCTTACAAACACTCGCAAATGTTAGGGCCGTATTCAATATAAGAGTGTGTCAGTGAGTTGTATGTGTATGAATAGACTAGAGCTTGGTAGTATTGGTGTACATGCATACGCACCGCACGCACACAACCTCATTACACCATTATATTGAATATGACTCATAAGCTTCGGATTCCTAGGCGTGCATCGCCGCAAACGCACACCGTAAATTGTAATACAGTTACTTTTCTGTACTTTTGATCGTTTTTTTTTTTGTTAATTAGTGCCTCGCCCGAGGCTCAGACGAGGCATTAACTCACAAAAAACCGATCATAAGTGTAGCTAAGTAATTCTACTATCGTATTTACGGTGACGTATGCCTGGGAATCCATTACTTTAGTGAACGTAGAATAATTGGCATATTCGTTAACATTTGCTTTAATGATGAATTTTTACTAAATGGAATCAAATGTTTCGAACAACGATCATCCGATTCGCGTAATGCGTAATATTATTCAAAAATAATATTACGCATTACGCGTTATTAATAGGTTAAATTCACAATAAATAACAAAAACGCTTTTAAAAAGTTTAAGCACATTTGCATATTTACATTATTTAAAAAAAATCAAAATAGAGAACGCTAAAATACTTGGAATAATGCAAAGTTGAATTGAATTGGTGGAATTAATAATACAATAGACTTTGTTATAACAATAATATATGAAAGCAATGTACGAGCGGGTTCATTAATAATGCAAATATATGTTAAGAGCAGCCTAATCCCATTACAGTATTCGTACAATGTGCGGTCATTGTAAAGACGTGTAGGTAGAAGAGGAGCCATCCCTGGTACTCCAGAAGGTAGAAGGTTGTGGTAGGTACTTTTTTGACAATGGAGGACTCCAAAGGCAGACAATCGCGACCACAAATGAAGAGTCGCGCGCCTTCACCATGAAAAATACGAGTAGGTATACCTACACCGTGTACAGGAGGGTAAGGATTCCTCCATGCAAAAACCAGATGCTGTGAGATCAAACCCTGATATGGAGGCATTTCGGACACTAATTTTTACCATAACTTATATACTATGTATATTTATATACCGCTCGAGGGGCTTTATGGGAAAGATTAAAAAAAATGTTTTTTTAAACACAACAATTTGTTTCGATTCATTGTCTGTCATTGATCTAAACTATTAATAGTTACACAGGTCACATTACTACAAAAAAATCAGAATAAACCTAGATCAAGACGATCTATCGGGATTTTATTAATATTATTTCCGATCTGCCGTAATAATCGATTATATTTTTTTACTTGAGCGGGATTTGAACCCATGACCACAAATTTGTAGCTATGCACCACGACCTATTACTCTGGTATTTGAATGAAATTTATGTTTGGACTTTTTGGATAACACAAATGGTAATAATTTCTTATTCAAATGACAACTACGGCGGGATTTGAACCTTCTCAAGTTTACTACTTAAGATTGTGCTAATTTAATATGTATTATTTCAAATGCAATACTTAAAATACTAAAAACTGATTCGAGAGACACCTTGATAATATACAAAACATTGTATTTGTCTAATTCATTAAACAAATTAAGCCTTAATAATATTATATATAAGACGTTTGAAAAGAAAGGAATTCTAATGGCAAAAATAATAGATTTTAACAAATGAGAGCAAAATTAACAGATACATATTTATTGGAATACATTCATTGTATTTTATATATTATTAAATTCATTTGTACAAGAATATCTAAAAATATATATAGGTATAAACATATATATATTACTTTAAAATAAAAATGAACATAAATCAAGCATAACAAATATCAACCCAATTTGGAAACAAAACAAGGTATTTTTTAGAAAAATATCAAAATTTTCATGAACTGGAATTTAAAAATACCTCCAGTCTACAATAAATACACGCAGTGCCCATCTGACAATCTGAATATTAATCTCGAAAAATTCTTTTCCATATTCATAACTCTCCCTACTGAGCAAACAATACGAATATTTGCTTTTCAATAAGTGATGTGAAATAAACGGTTCCCATGTGATGTGAATGTTTATTTTTTTATCAATAATTCCATATAATTCACATCGAATAATAATTATTATACAACAGCAGTCGATGCATCATTCTGTCATACGAAAACATTTCCACTCATTCATGAACCAATATAATGATTGTTCCCATGATTTATTAGAGATATCAGAACGGAAATCCCTAGTTAATAAACAAAAAGCTTTTTCGAGTTGTTTCCGTATCTTTTTATATATATGTAAGTAAAAGATATATATTTTTTATAAATAATAACACAATCCATATGTAGTAGTGGTGATACGAAATAGTGCTTCAAGCACAAAAGAAAGAATTCTCCCTCTTCCAAGACGACAAATTAAAAATAAGAGAAATATTCCATGTTCTTACTCAGATTCTATTCTAAATATACTATGAGCGTGGAATAATACACTCTTAGCTTACAAACGTGACTTGATATATCTAAAATATGTTTGAAAAAATGCTTGCATGTACAAAATGTGAATTTAGATAATTGGATATTATATGTAATATGCCTAAGATGAATTAGCTTTCTCAGATGTGATAATAATAGAAGCCAGGTCATCCCCTGTAGTGCGTTAATGATGAGGTAATTAATCAAGCCAATTACTTGGCACCGGGATAAATAATTAATTCGAGGGGGCGAAGTGTCATGACACTGTTTACAAACATGAATACCTACAAGTATCCAAAAGGTCTGGTCCTGGTCGTGACTGGCACTTTTAATCACAGAGCTTTCAAAATAATACATCATATTATTTTACTCTTTTATATATATCCGAATCCACCGGGTGCATGTTTAATCCGGGCGCCAGTGGAATATGAAAAAAATAATCCGGCGATTAAAATCGCAAGCCGTGTACTCAACAAACGTAAATCAACGTCAAAACAAATATATATATATATATATATATATATATATATATATATATATATATATATATATATATATATATATATATATATATTTAATGTTATAAATAAAACTCGGTCAAGAGGGTGGATAAACTAGTAAAAATGTACTATTCTATTTAAATTTTCGGATATTTACAGAACAATCTTAAAACATAATAATAGTAAAAGAATAAAACTATTAATATAATAAAGTTTAGATTGAGTTGACATAAAATAATACAATAATCAATATTTATTATTATTATTATTATTAAAACAGTTCTTTGGAATACCAGAGAACCTACATCTCTGATAAGACTTTTTCCAGAGGGTTTTTTAGAAACATCAATGTGTTAATTGTCTGTCGGTGATCTTAACTATTACTAGTTACACAGGTCACAGACAGAGCGGCTCTATCCGACTTAATAATAGCCTCAGTAACCTTACAATCCAGGAAATCAGAGTAAAACCGGATCAAGACGATCGATCAGAATTTTATTAATATTATTCAGGTCTCCCAGTCGTAATAACCGATCAAATCAATTGAAAAACATCGATTTGAGCGGAATTTGATGTTATGAATAGCGGTGGTGGTGATGATGATAGTAATAATGTGTGTGATTGCAAAGTACACATAACAGGTAATCTAATAAGACATAAGAATAGTGTTGTTGGTATGGAGCTGTGTTGATTGTTCTCAAAATGCGCGCTCTGCAATATCACTTTATAACTTGTCCGCGTGTTGATTTTGAAGCGATATGATTTGTCCTGTGTCGAAGTGTCCATTACTTAGTCTCTTTCTCAAACGTCATGGAATATTATTATTATAAAGGAAATACTTGCAGAGCTCGAATACGTCAAAGCACATCATCAAACCCACTTGGACTAGGTCTGGTTATAAATTATCAATATTGTAACGCAATTAAGATAAGCGTACTAATTCCCATTGTTACCTGAACGACCCTCCAATATTCAGGTAAGGTTTAAGTCGTAATATCAAATTTTAATTATAAAATAATCGATAAATCAACACCTTCGCGTTACAATCTTGGATGTATCCATTACAAAAATAATTTTAAGATTCCTATTACGTTATGATGAACGGCCATATATATGTGAATTTAAAATCAAATGAAATAATTAACTCTCACTCACATAAATAGACAGTAGTACTGAAGGTTGTACACCCATTTAGAGAGAAAACTATATATAGATTATATGCAGTCCTGGATGCTACAAATAATCGTGCACATCTCTCGTTTGTTCACCATCTTTGGAATATCCGGAGCCGACGATGAGTCACAGTCTACTACTTTCAACAGTTAATAATATTTAATTTTAATTTGAAACCGAGCTTAGATTCGGCGGCGAGTTTTAATTGAAGATTTCCTTCGGTGACAGTTTAAAAAATTATTGCACCTTTTCAGCGGCAAATTTATTCAATTGCACCTGCCTTACAAACAGGAAAGTCCACCTGTCGAAAATGTGTACATTCAATTGAATAAAAAGTGGAATATATGTCCGACGAAAGTCGCGTTCTAAAAATATCTCCAAACGAAGATCCCTCCCGCATTGATTATATGCAAACATCGACCAAGAAGGTGGAAAAAACAGGTTTTCAATCGCTGACAATTGTAAAGCATTGCGCGTCATACATTTTTATTACATAGTCAAGCTTATAGTTTGTTCCAAGAATATAATACGTATTATAACTGTAGATGTATATAATATAATATTTTGTGTAAATAACAGAGAGTTAAAATAAAATACATAATACAATGATTTTATTTATTTATTTTACGCCCCAAGAAGCTTTTTTGAGAGGGTTTTTTATACATAATAACATGTTAATTTTCTGTCGGTGATTTTAACTATTACTAGTTACACAGGTCACCAACTTAATAATCAGTATTTACCTTATAATCCAAGAAACCAGAGTAAACCTGGATCAAGACGATCGATCGGGATTTTATTAATATTATTCGCGATCTCCCAGTCGTAATAATAGATCAAATCAATTTTTAAAAAAATATCTTGATTTATAGTCACGCGTATTATCACTTGAGCTATTAAGCTAGTTACGAATAATATAATGATCAAATAATAACGCCATGTTATAAAGGAAATCGTTGCAGAGCTGGAATACGTCAAAGCACTTCACTACACCCACTTGGACTAGGTCTGGTGATATGCAAGATGTCTGTGGTCTCATAATTAAGATTCGTATAATACAACATGTCGTAAAAGACAATCATTGTTATGTCTCTTGTCACGTACTGCACTTATGATATTAGATAAAGCCAAACTAAACAATCAACTGGAAATGATAATAATTTCGATATTTTTTTTTAAATTGTTAATCGGTTTTGTAATGTAAAAGGTGGTTCTCGAGGTCGCTGAATCGAACAAGGATTCTCAAATGATTAATGTTCCTCCATGACGGCGTTTTATTACAGGAGACCTTCCTTCATTAATTTACCTTTAATCGAATGACACTCTTCTGGCAACCATATGGCATAATATTTATACCAAGATTTAAACCCAACTGCTGCATCAGAAATGTTGCATTCGATATAATATTGTTTAAAGGAAGCCACTGAAGCTGGATATTGAATTTGCCAAATATGTACATGGAAGTCGACTTGGATGGAAGAATGCATCAGAAAGAATTTCGAACAATATATTGAATCTTGTCACAGTACTTTCTCATATTTTATATTCACTTCATACATGCACACTTTTAATCATCTATTAAAGGTATTAAAATTATGTATTATGAATAATAAGTGTTGCGCTTTATTATTCATAATCAATAGATTGTTTTTTATATATAAATTTGATTGGCGAAAGAGTTAGGAGTAGTAGGTATAATTTACGAAATTTAATATGATAAAATATCTTAATTATGATATGTAAACCATTATCTTGCCTTGTTTATTTTATAACAAAATATCATTGAATAGAGAATACGAAATATTATTTAATAAGAATCGACTCATTTTTGGTATTTTCCCACATGTAACATGTTTTTGCTTCATTTGTATTTACACTGAACCGCAAAAGGCAACATTTGGGAAAATATTTATGTAAACAGATAAACCAAATAATGATTATTTTAAAACCATTACAGATTGCTTCTTTGTTGATTTTCAGAAAATTGGGCACAAGGGAATTGTTTCATACATAATTCGTAACCTTTGGACACGCTTTTTAACATTCACCGTAAGATTTCATTGATAATTGTTTATTTGATTTTGATTAAAATGTATCACAATTTAAAATAGTTATTTTATTTTTTACATATATTTTGCATTAACAGCGTACCCGCGTTTCAAATTTACGTGGATTATAACTTGTATTTATTTGTGGGCTATAAATAAATATTATATTTATACCTTTTTATATCGAGGGTATACTGCTAAAATTCACTCAGTCATGTTTTGAGTTTTTATATTTGAGCGATGCATTTGTATATGTTTTTATTACTTTATCTACTGCCAAAACTCACTTAGTCGTATTATTAATATTTTGGGAGAAAAAAAGTCAAATTTACATTTTTAGCTTGTGTTGTAATTGGAAAGATAAAAGAAGTCATTGACTTACTTTTGACTGTTACTTTTTTTTCACTCATTCGCCATTATCTCTAAACTATGAAATATGACTTAGTGCATTTTAGCAGTATACCTTCGATATTATCTTGCATATGATGATGAATTTTATAGCTTTTTCTATATTAATATAACATACACGTAAAATAATAATGGATATTCAGATTGGTGTTTGGGATGAGACTCAAATGTATGCATATTTATATTTTTAAAACACAATCCTTTTAGCAGACGCCTCCATAAATCAGGATGTTACCTTCGTACACTGTGCAGTGCAGCAAGGTCCATGTAAAAAAGGTAAATTAGCATAGTCGTAAAACAAAACTGAGATATATACAACCTTCAGACAGGTCGTTGGAATTCTTCAGTAGTCTTTCCTAATTGAAATTAATGAGAAATGTCCTACTTTCTATACGGAAATTGTTTAATATGCATGCGTACATTATTGAAAATCTGTTGGTAAATAAAATATAATGAAAATACACTCACCGGAAAATATTTTGACAGGGAGACGCACCCGGAAAACCTCGTGGACTCCCCACCGGCGTCCTGTACACAAATACACACAAACACTAACAATTAAAACAATCTGTATGCACTTTAATATACATACATTTGAAGCACTATTAAATGTGTATTATTTCGTATGTAATAATTGTCCAGTTGGTATAGTTTTTCTTGATAGAATAGATCGCGATTGGTAAACACAAAACAGCAGAACGAGCGACACAACCAGACGCCGAGAGTGGCGACGAGCGACTCGCTTGAGGGAGCGTTCTCTTTCAGGTCCATGCGTACAAAATAGGGGTTCTACTTCTCCACAATTTCTCAAATGTTTCACAATTCATATTGAAAACTCAACCCTCTTATATTAACCCCACAGTTAAACCAAGCACTACTCTAAGTTTGAAAAAAAAAACGTTTTATTCATATACTAGAGTAAAGAGAATGAAAGAAAGAGTATAATCTCAATTATGTTCTTTGAGCTGTGGTCAATATAATAGTGCAATGAGAGTGTGTGCGTGTGGTACGTATGCGTGTACATTAATTCCTACTACCAAGCTTTAGTCTATTCGTACACACGCCGTCTAGCACGGTCCACTAACACTTATATATTGAGCATGATGAATTTTCCCAGTGTTCTCTTTTATTATGTTCCTTCTAAACATCAATTCTGAAGCTGCATACTCATTAAAAAACACTATCGGTATTAAATATAATATGTATGATTCAATAAAAAATAAATATATTAGTGTATTTTTTTATTTCAGAAAAAAAACAATTTTCATTAGTATATCACGAAATTTTACAAAAACATTTGATTTTATTTTATTCACAACAAAACAATATTTTTCATTTTAATGGTTAGAAATATCAATTCATATTTAGGTAAATATTTTTTATTGCTATGTATGCGTGATATTTTGTGAAGTAGCAATACGGGTTAGTATATGTGGCAACACTGTACTCAGTTGTCAGGAGTGTCCAGTGAGCAGGTGAAGGAATAAAAATAAATTAAGATGGGGGTGGCTAATCAATTATCGGATACTGGCGGAGTCAAGCCCATGAACCTGTCAGGAAGGTTGATTAGAGAAAGGGAAAGATTAGCAGGAATGACAGATGAAGAGAGAATGATGAGGAGACAATGGCTCAAAGACCAGCACCTCAGCCCCAACGAGCCGGTGTACGTGGCCGAGTACTGGAAGCATCGCGTCAATCCCATCCGCAGGTTCTATCGTTATCCTCTGGATGTTATCTTCAGAGCTGCAACTCCACTGCTTGTAATTTCATGGATTACATAACTGTTGTTTATTAGTTGTGCTTTCTGTAATGTGCTCTATCTTATTTAATTTTAGGGTCAGGAGAGAGCCACGACTTTGAGATTTTTTACTGGAAAATTTTTCGTGATTGCTTTTTCCCTCATGACTATTCATTATTACTTTAAATACAATCAGAATGTAAGTGCCATTCAAATAATTTTTATCACCCATTTTTGTGACTTTTTAACTAACTCCAATCAAGTCAAAATACGGTGGCTGCTTAATCAACGATATACTTATTAAAAAAAACTCTTACGAGCGTTAATATGTAAATAAAAAATACTTACAATAAAAATAGTAACTACCAAAATAAAAAAGCCTACAAACCATTTCAAATTTGCCATAAATTTTAACAAGAATTACACTTGTGTTATTTTATCAAGTACATATACACATTATACAATTTTACTCACATCAATATTGATTAATAATAATAATGTTTTTCAATATATATTTAATTTACTTTATACTTTTTAGGATTGGACATCAAAAAGTGGCTGGAGAGTTGTTAGCAGCCGAAAAGCTGTCTTACCTGGAGATGAAAACTTTCCTCAAATATCCACCAAAAGCAAAGGAGCAGATTACGCCACGAGAGGATTTGAAAAAGCACCTATTTAAATTAATTAATAGTCATTTTGTCTGTATACAAAAATGTTTCTTTCTGTAAATTATTCCCAAAACAGACAAAACTTTTGTTAAAAAATAATAGATATAACAATTCAAATGGTTTTTTCTTTACCCCAATACTCATTTCATGCGTGTGGTGCATTGAACGATATTTGGTTAAATCATGTGCAAGTTTACTCGGATCTGTTCCGTTGTTAATGCTTTGCTTTGAATTTGTGAGCTTCTAGTGTGTACTTAATAACTCATCGGGACATTTGATTGAAATAAACAAAAATAACAACAATGAACTACATATTATAAGGAGAAAATTGCGCACAAACTACCTCTCTTCAGTATTCATATAGGTCTCATTTGGTAAATATTAGATTTATTAAAACTTTTGGAGTTTTGCTTGCAAGTTTATCTTCACATGTCTGGATAGTAGAATGAGACTGAATATACAACATTGAAATGTCCTTCAAGTGATCGAAGCTCAAGTCCTTCATCAAAACCCCAAACTTTACAAGTCCTATCATAACCACGGTTTAAACAACTCTTTGGGTATTAAAATAACAATTTTATAACGAATTAAAACATATTGAGATTTTATCCTTGTGATTATCATGATATTTTATTTTTTTGTAACATTTGATTGATAAGAATGTTAATCAGAAGATGACGATTGATGTAGGTACCGTAGTTTTTAGAGAGTAATTATTTGTATTTAAAATATTGAAAGAATTTATGCAATAATAAAAATGAAAATGTAGGTACATTTATGAATGTTTTGTGTTTGTCTCGCCATGTATTCCGCGTTGCATTATAAATAAACCGAGACGCCCACACAAATAACTCAGACGCTTCTGTATCACATCACATTTTCTAAAAGTAAATAATATTTCATGTGTCTAAATAACGAATTTCGTAATTAAAAATATCGGTAGAAGGAGAAAGTGTGAAAGGTTGACCACATCTGGCCGAACAGTTCCTTCAAGTGGTAGTGTAAGCGTAGAGCGCCGTGGTTGAGCACGCCTGGTTGCGCAATAGAAGTGAGGAACAGGAACAGAGGAGCGGGAGGAGAAACAGGAACAGCAGGAGGAGAAACAGGAAGAACAGGAGGAGAAACAGGAAGAACAGGAACAGCAGGAAGAACAGGAGCAGGAACAGCAGCATGGCGCCCTTCTACAAGGTGGAGATCAACAAGACCGAGTGGCAAGTGCCCGCCAGGTATCAGGGACTCAGCCTCGTCGGGTGCGGCGCCTATGGACAAGTCTGGTCAGTTCTTCCTCAGATCCTCAACTCTGATGTACTAATCACTAATCATAACCCCGTACCAACACTTAAAAGTCCTCCACTTCGCTGTCAAAAATCACTCAATATCTTCTGTTTATATTCCTTGAAACTGTCATTTTAATCCCTTAACCTAAATACCCCTTCGATAAAATCATCCAATTTATATGTATTTGTGAGTAACCTTTGATAATTTATCAACACCCATGCTTAGATAAATTATTTATATATTAATTTCATTGTCAATGTAAACCAAGAAACAAGTATTTCACACTAAACATGTGAAATTATTAATAATGCTCCGGGCCAAATTTCACAAATGTCAATATTGGATAAAAACCAAATTCTTAATTAATTTATAATTATTTTTCTATGTAGCTCTGCTTTGGACACGCATTTGAATGTGAAAGTGGCTATCAAAAAGTTGGCTCGGCCTTTCCAATCTGCCGTCCATGCAAAGAGAACATACAGAGAACTTCGTATGTTAAAGCATATGAACCATGAAAATGTTATTGGTATGATATTAATGATTAAAAATATAATCGTCTGTTGTGAAATATCTTCATTATCTATGTCTTTTAAAGGTTTGCTTGATGTTTTCCATCCGGATGAAGGTCTCGATAATTTCCAACAAGTCTATTTAGTTACACGTCTAATGGGTGCTGATCTAAACAATATTGTTCGCACGCAAAGTCTCTCTGATGATCACGTCCAATTTTTAGTATACCAGATACTTCGAGGCTTGAAATACATTCATTCAGCGGGAATTATTCACAGAGTAAATATGATTTATTCCTTATTACATTAAACGGACAATGTTAATGGTATTTTTTTATTATTTAGGATTTGAAACCATCTAATATAGCCGTCGATGATGATTGTGATTTGAAAATATTAGATTTTGGATTGGCGAGGCCTACGGAAAATGAAATGACTGGATATGTCGCTACCAGGTATTGATGATTACAAATGAACCTTTTTTGTAATACCAATTCAAATCAATTAAATGAGTATTTAAATTCTTGACAGATGGTACCGTGCCCCAGAAATCATGCTCAATTGGATGCATTACAACCAAACAGTCGATATTTGGTCGGTCGGTTGTGTAATGGCTGAAATGCTTACACGCAGAACTCTATTTCCCGGTTCTGACCGTATCCTTTTGAATTATGGAAATGTTATTTTTGTACTATGCTTATTGATTAGCTTTTATTTAATATTGATTAAATTTACATGCACTTAATATTATTTGCAAGTTTTAAACATTAATCATTTTTTTTTTGTTTTTCCATTTAAATCATATTTTAATTGAGTTTGAAACTAATCCACTAACAAATGGTACAACTTTTATATTATTGTTCTATTTATATTTTGTGTTGATGCATTTTAAATTTGGTTCACCTTAATCACTGATATCAGATATCCATCAACTAAATCTTATAATGGAAGTTTTGGGCACACCGAGTGATGAGTTTATGAAAAAAATATCTTCCGAGTCTGTAAGTAAATGAAAAAAAATGTATTTTACACACAACCCGTAAATATTTATCATTTATTATTTGAATATTAAATATTTTGTTGCTTTGTTTTCCTATTGGCTACTTTTTATGTTTACAAATCGATTCTCTTTTTTTTTGCACTGCATTAATAATGGTGCTTGCATAACCTTAACATGTAAATATTCAGATATTGACCATCTTACACGAATATTATTTTTGTGTGGCACACCAGAAAAAGAAACAATTGATAAAATAACCAGCGAAGAGGTAATTGCCAGCACTAATATCTACTTTTATTTTAACTACAATATAAAAGCTGAAGCTTTCAGTTGAATAATATTATTACGACTATCTTCCTAATTTTCATATATTGAATAAATTGAGATGTTTTAATCTTGTATGGTTTTTTTTTTTGCAGGCAAGAAATTATATCCAATCGTTGAGACCTTTGAAGAAACGCGATTTCAAAGAAGTATTCCGCGGAGCGAATCCCTTGGCAATTGATTTGTTGGAACGGATGCTTGAACTAGATGCCGAAAAAAGAATTACCGCTGAACAAGCTTTGGCACATCCTTATTTCAAGGATTACGCTGATCCCAGTGATGAACCAGTGTCGGCACCTTACGATCAAAGCTTTGAAGACATGGAATTACCAGTTGAAAAGTGGAAAGGTAAGCTTAATTTTATCTATTTGAAAAAGTTATGTTCAAAGTACACAATTTGATGTTTAATTTTGATTTGTCGAGTTATAACTTTAATCATACAAGAGGTATAATTAAAAAATTGTATTGTTATCAGAATTGGTGTATGAAGAAGTCATATCTTTCGAGCCGCCACAATAGCCAGCCTGTCTTGCAATTGCATTATGAACACATCAATAACAATGTTTTGAATGTGTTGCATCTATTATGATTGTGATTAGTAGTAATAAATAGTATTGTAAATAAAAGTTTACATAAATTGTTAATATATAAAGGATTATCTATATTTATGAAGTGTTATTTTTATAATTTCATATTATTTTTTTAGAAATTTCATCATACCGCATGTCTTCTTTTATACATATACAAAAAAAATGTCACATAAAAATTGACATAGCTTTAAACGCTACATCTTATTATTACGAGTAGAATATTTGTGATAAAGAAAGCTCACTGTGTGAGAGTTGATTATATATTTTACACAAAACACTTAAATCTATGAGTTTTTAAAGACATTACCAATGTAAGGATTCAATAATATTTTCAACTAACATTAAACATTACATAATTATTGTATTCGACTATTATTTGTGCTTAGTATTAATTTCTCTTGTCACGCTTCACTCAATATTGTTTTTACTTCGATGATGTATTTTTCATTTTTATATTCACTAACAAATAGCATTATGGGTTTTTGACATTTAATTAACACAAAAAGCAATATGATTCCAAATGGTTGAATATTATTACGACCCTGTCCGAGGGACTACTTCCGAATGTACTAAAATATTAGTAATTCTGTTAACATTTTTATAGTTTTTAAGAGAATATAGCATTAATTAAATCATGGCTGCTCGAGGGTCGAAACACATTCTTATGTGTTTCCATTTTTTAATGGATTATTTATCATCAAATGTTTACAATGCTATTCGAAAACAAATTGCTGAATGATTTCACTATTCTTGTACTTAATTATATATAATTGTGAAATGCATTATTTAAACACTTGCAGCAAATACATTTCTGTTGTGCCATTTCCTTGTTACATTATATTTTTGTTATTCAAAGTCTCACACACACACACTGTGCCTTTTGTTATTTTTTAATACATTGTAAACACACTTGAAAAGTGTTTAAATAGATTCTTTCTTCAATATTATCAAGTCTTTCAATTAAACCAAAATACAACAATCATCTCCATATCCTCTTGAATGTCTAAATGCTGTAAGAATCTAATAAAGCTTGTGAATCGATGGTTAATCTTGCAACTATTCTTTAGTTTGAATGAAAGATAATTTATTTTAAATTTTATAATTACCTATAATAATTTTACATACACAATCAGTTAATGTGAAAAATTCAGTTCCATTTAGAGTAATATCATAAATCACAATTTTGTAATACACATATAAAAAAAAAATCACGATTAATTAATTTTGTCGACATCTACCCGAATAAAAATAAATTGTACTGATTGAAAAAGATGACTGCCATCGTAATTTATGAAAATGTTAATAAATACGAAAGTATTTACTGATATACATATTTCAGTGATTACTTGCAATTTAATTACAATTAATGACATTTTCTACAATATTACAATTTTTACTGGGAAAATTTGTGTCAAATCCAGATGAAATAAAAAGATTATTTATTATTTTAAATAAAATATCAATACATGCATGCAATCTATATGATAACATTTTTCCATTTTCAATTTATAATTTAAAACAAAAAATAGTGTTGTTTTTAATTATCTGAAAGTCAGAACATCGAATATTATGCTAATTTGTGAAATACATTGTGGTAATTTTTATTTTATATCAATAATAGTTGACTAGGTGATGATGGCTGAGGTTGTGTCAATACTTCGTTGATGAATGGTTGAGTTTTATCATGAGTCTTCATATGTCGGTTTAAAGCGCACTTTTGAATAAACGCCTGCTTGCATATTTGACATTTGTGAGGTTTTTCACCTGTATGAGTCATGCGATGGTTTTTCAAATCTTTTCTAGCCATAAACTTTCTTGGACACAAATCACATTCGAAAGGGCGCTCTCCTATGATGATAATAAATATTTAATTTTGCACTGAATACACTATACTATAGAATATATACAATACCTGTGTGGGTTCGGTTATGCACTAGAAGGAAACTTTGCGTTTTAAAAGCTCTACCACAAGTCTGACAAGTATACGGTTTGTGATCAGAATGCGACCTCATATGTTTATCCAAATCTCCTTTCACATAAAACTGCATATCGCACAATGTACAAGATACGTTCTTTATACCGGAATGTCTTATCAAATGAGTTTTTAAATTGCCAGGTTGAATAAATTTTTTCCCACATTGGTTACAAGCATACACTTTATCTTGTGTATGTAGCAACAGATGCTCCTAAATAAGTAAAAAAAAAAACTAATTGTTAAACTTTTAATCAATTACTTTTTACTTACCCTCAAATTTTCAGCCTGGATAAATTTCACTCCACATTCATGGCAAATATATTTTTTCACACCAATATTACTCTCAACAAGATTCTACAAAAAAATTGATTCAATTAGCGGTGGATTTAGTGGTCGAATATTAAATATTCAGTAGATAAAACTGTTTTTTTGTACATGATCGTTATAATGCTATCTTTTACTTAATTTAAGAAAATAAACACTTTCCTGACTTTAAAGCAAATTTAGAATTAAATGTGTAGCTGAAATTTAGTGCTGTCTTTCTACACCACTTCTCCATAAAACATTAAGTTTTTATTTTTAAAAGGAACTGATATGGTTTCCGTAGATTATAATTTTAAACCTTGTCTTTCATTTATAAACAATATGATTTATTGGAATATCGACACATGCTGGTCAATCAATCAATGCTAAATATAACATTCGAATTTCACTGGAATTACATATAAAACTCTCGGATTCTTGCAATACATACAGCAAACATTTAATTATTATAAAATGTATGTAGCTTACAGAATGTCTAGTTTATTTTACCTGAAGTCCCAAATGAGATTTCATATGAAGTTCAAGCTTTTGGTATTTACTGTATCCTTTGTGACAAGTTGTGCAATTATATTTTTTTTCTTTTTTCAGTTTGTCCTTTTTATTTTTACTTTTTTTCTTTTTTATTACAATCCTCCTAAACAATGTTGATTTAGAGAGTATTATGCTAAATAAGGATGTAATTTGTAAATACATACGTTTTTAAAAGCTCATTCTCAACATCGTTATTTAAAAAAGTATCGTCGACATCTCGATTCAAGTCTGGTAATGTAACTGGGGATTCATTGCAAATATTATCATCGTTATCCAAGAATTGATCGCTTATTGATACACCAGACCTTTCATTTTTAATCTAAAATTATTTATAAGTATATAAAAATACTTTCTTGAATTTTTCCATGCAGACCAACCTTTGAAAATGAAATATTTCTGAGAGTTTTGTCCGATTTGATGACCAGACGTTTGAAATCATACATCTTATTGAGCAAATTTAAACATTGTTGACATATTAATTCAGGCAAACCGTCACCCTCCGAGCCCTGAAATATAAAATGGGAATAATTGCACAATAATAATATTGTATGCTTTGTATAGAAACTAACCCGCAATGAAGTGCAGTATAGGAATATTTGAGGAGAGCAAACACTCCATAAATGTAAATGTTTTTCTGAATATTCTTCAGTATCACAAGTCAAACAAACTCTGCAAAGTCTACTTTCTTCTCGTTTTTCAATTATTTGTTCCATCATAGAAATCGACAATAGCCGCTGTCACAACATTAGTGCTGCCAGCAATAAATTATTCCATCTAAAATAATTATTAATTCATAAATATCTTCATGAATTAATATTAAATAATTGTGGTTGATAAAAATAAACATGTTTTTTTTAAATAACGTGTTTAAAATTATTAATATCACGTTCCCAACAAACGATTATGTTTTTTTTAAATATTATTTATAAAAGAATGTTGAATTTCTCTCGTGGAAAATAACTAATTCAATAAATTACATGTTTATGAATGGTTATTGTTGTCTGTGGTGTAGATGTCAATATTATGTTGTGGGAAACAGCTTGTATGTCAAAAGAATCCAGGATTTTCTACAAATGAAAATAAAAAAAGACCACAGTGTTCAGTGTCGGGCCTGTTTAGCTGAAGACATTAGCCAAAGCTACGTGTCCCTGTTAGATCCTTCGCTCTTGGAAATGTTCTCATTTTGCACAACGATCAATGTAAGCTAAATTATTATAGTAAATTTAAATCATCTGATTACTTTCACTTCTTTCTTTGCCTTTTTAGATCCTTGAAAATGATTTACTCACCAAACGACTTTGTCTCCGATGCCGGGATCTCTTGGAAACATTATACAATTTTAAAAATCAATGTATCACATCTGAACAGACATTGAAATCGGCTCTAATAGGCGAATGTGAAATAAAAATCGAAGATGTTCTTGAAAAGAAAGAAGTTGATTTTGATACTGATGAAGGTAATATACATAATATGAATTTATAATAGAATTTCTATTTTTGCCCCGTGAAAAAGTATTCATGTATAGAAATGAACTAAAATCCCCATTAGCCTGTATCTCTCTTTTCCAAGCAAAACAATAACTAATCGGAAAGTATTGTTAGTTAGGAAATGTTTGTTGTATAATTTATTTTTTAATATTCTATTTTGTAAATAAAATGTGTATTCAATTATTCAATATTATTTATTTTCAAGACTTACAGAATGATGATAATAGTGACCCTTTTGCTGGAGCTAGTGATACTAATTCAGACGATGATGAAATGGTATTAAAACTGTAAGTAAATACATTTTAATTTGAAATAATGCCAAATATTGTATATATACATTTCTTAACTTCAGGAAACGAAAAAGTCAAAAGAAAATAGTGAGAAAAAAACCACCATCGACCTTCAAAAAGTCTTCTTCCACCATCAAAAAACCATCATTAAGCTTTAAAATGGCAAAGGAAAATAGTCACCCATGTACAATTTGCAAAAAACAAATTTCTAGTCTTAAAAAGTTGAATTACCATTTAATGCAACACACTTTAAAAGACCAAGTATAGTTTAGACATAAAATTTATAAATTATCTATACATACACAAAAATCCTCAAATTTATTTTGAATAAAATTTTATAGGGATTTATAGAATGTAACGAATGTCCCAAGAAATACAACAATATTTATACACTGAGAAAACATCAGATATGGGCACACGAAGACCCTAGAAATCAAAGTGAATCGTACAAATGCAATAAATGTGACGAAACATTCCTGACAAAAGCAGCTACAAAACAACACATAAAGAATCACCATCCACACAAATACATTTGTCAATATTGTGGTCTAGAATTTACAGGCAATAAGATAGAGGTTAGTCATATTAAATTATATTATAGAGATCACATCCCTGTAGGTAATAATAATGATAAAAGATTGTTCCAGAAGAAGATATGATAACTTTATTGGAATAAAATGCTAGCTCATATATCACAACTAAAAAGATAGCAATGATAATAATAATGTTTTATTCAAAATAATTTTCTTTCAGAGTCATCAAAAGACACACTTGCCAAAAATCAAAGTGCGCCTTTTTAAATGTGAAGAATGCGATAAGCGATTTTGTACAAAAGGACAATTAAGCGCCCATTTTAAAAGACACAATGGTGTAAAAAGATTCAATTGTGATGCTTGTACTTTGTCATTTTTTACTAGGGCCGAATTGAAGAAGCATAATGTGAAGCACCTAGGAATTCGAAAATATCGTTGTCCAGTATGTGATAAAACATATCCCAGACCCTGTCATTTTAAAGTACATTTGAGGACACATACGGGAGAAAGACCATTCAGTTGTGATATTTGTTCATTCGGTTGTATAAGCAAAATTCGTCTGATAGAACACATGAGAACACACACTGGAGAAAAACCTTTTAAATGCTCAAAATGTGACCGGTGCTTTTCACAATGCGGCACTATGAAAAGACATCTTAAAACCACCCACCCCGATGATAAAACATAGTCATTATGTTAACCTTGTTTCAACAACCAAATTTTCAAAAATACCTGTTAGAATAAATATGAGTAAAAAAAAATAAACAGTAATTTAAAAACTTTGTTTTATTTAACTTCATTTTTAACATTGGTTCTTGAATGTAAAAAAAGTTTATTTCTTTTGTGACTCGTTTTAAAAACGTTGTTAGCTTTGTATCGTTATATTTTAATATCTTGACGTCGATTGCTCGTGTAAAATAAAATAATAATGAAAAGGAGTTTTTCCAACACAACTGTCAAACTATAGTAATAGCTCAAGTTCTAGCATTCTTTAGAAAGAAACATATATCTGTATTGAATTGCATTAAATACGATCAGTCCATTTACAGTTGTCTTCATTTTTTCTCCTCCATCATCAACCTGTTCATTTATTCTGAATATCTATGGGCGATTATTATTATTATCGTCTATGGCATAAACGTCAGTTTGGCGTGAAAAGTATTTTGTGTTAAGTTCTGTTATAATGGTTGTTGTAAATAATCACAATCAAAAGAAGTCAGACTTTATCAAAAAATGAAAATAAAAATAGATTACAGTGGTCAGTGTCGGGCCTGTTTAGCTGAAGTCATTAGCCAAAGCTGCGTGTCCCTGTTAGATCCTTCGCTCATGGAAATGTTCTCATTTTGCACAACAATCAATGTAAGGTAAATTATAATAAATTTAAATCATCTGACTACAGTCACTTCTTTCTCTGCAATATTAGATCCTTGAAGATGATTTACTCACCAAACAACTTTGTCTCCGATGCCGGGATCTCTTGGAAACATTATTCAATTTTAAAAATCAATGTATCACATCTGAACAGACATTGAAATCAGCTCTCATACGCGAATGTGAATTAAAAATCGAAGATGTTCTTAAGAAGGAAGAAGTAAATTTTGAAATTGATGAAAACAATGTTTCCCTTGATGAAGGTAATAAATATATCACTGTTATGAATAATTAAAATGCAAAGCCGAGATTAGATTCGAATGAAAAACATGTAAATAATATTTTTTCGCCATATGAACCCAAATTATCCATTGGTAGCCCCTAAATCTCAATCATACAATATTGATTAATGAATAAGTATTAAGTATGCCACTTACGAAGCAATTTTTCGGCCGATCTACACTTGCAATCTTCTATTTAAGAGTATAGAAGATGTCCAAACACCTTCTATAGTCTTAAATAGAAGGCATTGGTGAACCACGAGAAATTAGTTAGCAATCTGGATCGCCCAGTTATAGTTAAATACAAATTGCACGTGCAGATTGGCCGATAAATTGCCTTATCAGTGGCAGGCTCTATAAGAATATATCTATTTCCCAGACTTTCAAAATGATGATCTTAGTGATCCTTTCGCTGGAGCTAGTGATACAAATTCAGATGATGATGAAATGGTATTAAAACTGTAAGTAAAAACATTTTCATTAAAATAATGCACCAAATCGAATATAATATATTTCTTATGTGCAGGAAAAGAAAGGGCCGGAAAAAAATAGGGATTAAAAAGTCAACAAACTCCAAAAAGCCTTCATCAACCATTGTAAAGTCAAAAGAAAATAGTCACACATGTACAATTTGCAATAAAGAAATTTCAAGTCTTAAAAAATTGAATTACCATTTAATGCAACACACTCTTGATGATCAGGTTTTTTTTCACATGCAATTTAAAAATAACTGATAATTGACTAATTTTATTTTATTAAAATTAGGGTTTTATAGAATGTGATGAATGTCACAAGAAATACAACAATATTTATGCATTCAGAAAACATCAGTTACAGGTGCATGAAGCACGAAGGATAAATAGTGAATTGTACAAATGCACTAAATGTGATAAAACATTCTGGTCGAGAGGACACACAAAACAGCACATAAAGAGTCATGATCCACCAAATCGTATATGTCAATATTGTGGCCTGGAATTTCCAGCGAAAAAGATACTTGTCAGTAATATAGAATACATGTAATAATATATTTTGATAACGAATAATTTGCTTTTTAGGCTCATCAGAGGACACACTTGCCAAGAACCAATCTTGAAAAGCTTTTCAAATGTGAACTATGTGATAAACGTTATTATGAAAAAGGCCAATTAAAGTTTCACGCTAGAATACACAGTGGTGAAAGAAGTTTCAATTGTGATGCTTGTACTTTGTCATTTTTTACTAAGGGCGAATTGAAGAAGCATTATGTGAAACATCTGGGTATTAGAAAATATCGTTGTCCAGTATGTGATAAAACATATCCCAGAGGGTCTAATTTGAAAATACATTTGAGGACACATACTGGAGAAAGACCATTCAGTTGTGATATTTGTTCATTCGGTTGTATAAGCAAAATTCGTCTGATAGAACACATGAGAACACACACTGGAGAAAAACCTTTTAAATGCTCAAAATGTGATCGGTGCTTTTCACAATGCGGCACTATGAAAAGACATCTTAAAACCACCCACCCCGATGATAAACCATAGTCTTATAATATTATAGTCATTAATAATAATAGCCTTGTTTCAACAACTAAATTTTCACACAAAATATGTATATCAAATTGCCTGTTAGTATAAATATGAGTAAAATAAAATACACAGTAAGTTAAAACTTTGTTTTAATTAAATTCATTTTTAATATTGGTTTTTGAATGTAAAAAAAGTTTTTTTCTTTTGTGACATGTTTTATAATGCTACAAACGTTGTGACCCACCCCGATGATAAACCATAGTCTCATAATATTAGCCTCGTTTCAATTACCACATTTTCAAAATATTATATTGTAATGCTATTGATTGATAGCTAAAATTCACTTAAAAATATGAGTGACATTCCATAAAAATTAGCAATCATCTATAAAATTATTGCACATAAAAATTTGTATCTCAAATTTTCGTCGTATGGCGAGGTAGAAAGTCTCGAATATTATTTGTCGTATCTCAAAACATTCGTATGTCGAGGTACCATTATTTCTGGATATTTCTCCTCTTAAGTGTTTTTCTCCATCTCTAGCAGCAGTTCAAGTTATGAATTTTTAATAATATGTATTTAATTAACATTTATCATTATCCCTGTAGAGCACCCACGGAAGAAAATCTGAATTTGACATTGTAACATTTGTTTTATAAAAATATATTTTTTGTATGAGCCAAAGATTTGTGTGTCATCTCTAACCTGGTTGGTTATTAACAGTTTAGAATATATGTTGAAGACTATACAATAGAATAGTGTTAAATGACAGATCAAAGTCAATATCATTATTTAGAATATCACAAAATTGAATATTGTGGAAAGGGATAAAATATGATACACATGTTAAGTTTTATCAATCATATTTTATTCTGTTGTTTAGAAATCCAATATGAGGGACACAGTTTTTATAGATCACTTAAATTTATTTCTTTGCAGTAGTCACTGCAGCTTCATCTTCTCGGGCATAGGTTTGAATCAGAGCATCCTTCTTGCGGGCGATTCTCTCATCTCTACGCTTTCTGGCTTCACGAACTCTGTTCCTTCTGGCCTCAGCTTGGTCACTGCGAATATAAATTGAAAGACATTGAAATGAGATCAATTTTAACAGGTGGGCTATATTCAGTAATTACCTGAGCATCTTGGTACGGTTCTTCTCAGCCTTCTTCTTGTGGATGTACTCCATGAGTACACGCTTGTTCTTGAACACGTTACCCTTTGACTTCATGTACAAGGTGTGGTACAAGTGGCGATCGATCTTCTTGCCTTCACGGTATTTCTTCAAGAGTCTTCTCAACACTTGCATGCGTTGCACCCAGAGGAGCTAAGGACAGAAGAGCAAGAAGACTGATTGTAAGAGTATTGTTATGGTTTATGGTTAACAAGACAAGACAGTCAGACAAGTCACCTTCTGAGGCATGCGAGAGTTAGCAGTACCCTTCCTCTTGCCGAAGCCGCAATGTCTTCCTTTACTGCGAGCCTCCTTGTTCTTGCGGACTCTGGCCCTGGAGTGGATGGCCACTGGCTTCTTGATCACGATGCCGTCCTTGATGAGCTTCCTGATGTTCTGTCCTGTAATATCCGTGTCAATATAAACCGATACAGACTAATAATGATCAATGACTTACGGGAGTTGGTGTTGGAGATCTCATTGATCTCGTTGGGGTCAAGCCACACCTTCTTCTTGCCGCATCGCATAACCGAGGCGGCCAGCCTCTTCTGCACCTTGAGCGAACTGTAACAAGGGCGTGGTTAACACTTCAACTATTTCTTGGTTAGATTCAGGTTATTTGTACACGATACATCATACATCACACCGTGACTGTCTTATACAGAGCTTTATAAGGCTTGACATCTTTAGCCGGTACAATACATCGTGTAAGCTATAAGCTGTAAGCTGTAAGCTCCAAACTTCTTATAAATATCACAAAAATCACAAATAAACTTTACCTCATGTCGCCTGGTGCGTGTCCACTTACAGAAAGAACGAGCGGCGGAAGTTGTAGTGGTACCACTGATTTTAGTATTGCCACAATTACTTTTTATTTTATTTATGAATGCATTGATTTTTCAATCATTATTCAGCAAAATACAAACAAACAAACACTAAAATTAATTCCTTATTTTCACATTCATTCAATTACTAATTAGACCCTTTTAAGTAAACACACATACTCAAACTTATTTATAAGAACTATTACGCGATTTAATATTTATATGTTTCGTTTATATCGACAGTAAAAATGAGATTTAATAATAATAGCAGAAGAGAAGGGCATTACGTGATTTGTAATATAAAAAGAAGATACCAATCGAAAGTTTGTCGGAAAATGATTGGTTTACGTCAGTCGAGTGCTGACTGTTGGACTCTGCTTGTGTCGCTGTTGGTTGGACATTCTCTTAAGTTTTAATCGAGATCGAGAAATTCGTAGACATAATAATGTCTGTAAACACAGATTTGGACAGAGAAAGGAAACAATGTTCTTTTCAACCGGAGGAATTGACACATCTCTTAGATGGAGGACCCGACAAAACGAAAGAGAGAAGAAAAACTGGTTTTTTCATAATAGTGCATTCATTATTACTAGAGTTGCAAAATCTAAAAAAAACTTTTTATTACAGAAAAACTTTTCTTCTCTGATCCGGAGATGATAGATCCGATACCTCAAGAATATTTAAGTCACAAAGAAAAGTATGAAGTCGCTGTAAGAAAAGCCTTTTTGATGATCAAAAAAATTAAATACATCCAACAGGAAGAAGATGGAGGCGGCATGGAAGAATATAGGTAAAATATAACTTTTTATTGTATAAAGATTTCAACCGAAAAAAATTACTCACACACTACTCTTTATATAGAAATATTCTCGGGGGCTTATTGGGCTCGGCAATATTGAAAGATGGTTCTCCAATAACTCTTCACTATGTGATGTTTATCCCGACATTGATGGGACAAGGCACAGTCAATCAGCAAGCAGAATGGATTGGTAAAGCTTGGGATTGCAGTATTATTGGAACATATGCACAGGTATAACAATAATAACATTTGATAGTTTTTTTTATAAAAAAAAAAACAATCTAAAATATATTTATAGACTGAGTTAGGCCACGGTACATTTATAAGAGGATTGGAAACTACAGCCGAATATGACCCTCAAACTAAAGAATTTATATTAAACAGTCCAACACTCACATCATACAAATGGTGGCCGGGAGGATGTGAGTCAAATTCAATGTATTATTCATAAAAATTGCACTTATTTCAACAATCTGAATAATTTTAGTGGGACACACTGCAAATTATGCTATTGTTGTTGCACAATTATACACTCAAGGTGTTTGCCATGGTATCCATCCATTTATTGTTCAGCTCAGAGACGAAGAAACTCACATGCCGATGCCGGGAATTAAAATTGGTGAAATAGGTGCAAAGCTAGGAATGAATGGAACTAATAATGGATTTTTAGGATTTGATCATGTCCGAATACCAAGAGCACATATGTTAATGAAAAATGCCAAAGTTTTAGAGGTACATATGTATTTTTATAGTATCAGCAGATAATTTATTAATTGAAAATATGCTATGCTATAAATTGATAATTTAATAATATATATACTACCTATACAAAAATAAACCTAGTCAACCTAAGAGAGAGTAGTGTATCGTGATATATATTATTTTTGTTTTAGGACGGAACATATGTCAAGTCTCCGAGCTCAAAACTTGCATACGGAACTATGATGTTTGTCCGTGTTGTTCTCATTCAAGATATGGCAAACTATTTGTCAAAGGCTGTTATTATTGCAACCAGATATTCAGCGGTCAGGAGACAATCTCAACCCAAACCAGAGTGAGTGAGAATAAAATATTATTTTATTAAACTTATCCTCATTGTCATAAATGTTTTTAGTTCTCCAGAACCGCAAATAATAGATTATGTCACACAGCAATACAAACTATTTCCCAATCTGGCTACTTGTTTTGCATTTAAATTGACTGCGCAGTGGCTTTGGGATCTTTACAACAATATCACTGCGGAATTAGATGCCGGTGTTTTAGAAAGACTACCTGAAGTATGATTAAAACCATTCATTGATTCTTTATAAATAAACTTAAACTTACATATGTGTTATTAAATTATCAGCTCCATGCTTTGGCCTGCTGCTTGAAAGCTGTATGCACTAATGATGCAGCTCAAGGAGTTGAAACTTGCCGACTTTCATGCGGCGGTCACGGTTATATGGCGTGTAGTAATTATCCAACCATGTACGGATTGGTTACTGCTGCATGTACTTATGAAGGAGAAAACACCGTTCTTCTATTACAAACAGCCAGGTATTTATTTATCTATTATTACAATATGTATATCATAATAATATGAAATATTTTGTTGGCAGATATTTGATAAAGGTTTGGCAGCAGGCTTCCAGTGGAGTTGATGTTCCACCCACCGTGAGTTACTTGAAAACGGCATTAAAAAATACAAGACAAAAATGGTCGAACACTCTACGTGGAATTGTCCAAGGATTCAAAGTGATGGCAGCTAGGTAATTATATATTTTACAGAAGTTTTAGAAGTTACATTTGTGGGTAAAGTAGAGTAACAGTTGTATTTACACTCTACTCTATTTTTCATCAGACTGTAAAAATGACATTAAACTTTGACACTAACATAGTCTGAAGGTCATCAAAACATGATATACATTTTATTATTTATAATGAGGATAATATTTTTTTTGGAAAACAACTCATTGTTTTTGTCCATTGTTTGGAAATACAATTAAATTATGTACATATTAACAATTCTAGTAAAATAGCTTCGTGTGCGAAAAATATTGCAACCTATGAAAAAAGAGGAATTCAATCGGAAGATGCGTGGAATATGACGTCCATTCAATTAGTTGCCGCTGCAGAGGTATTGTGAATTTGTAATATTTCTATTAAGTTTAATTTAAATACATGTGTGTTCTATTTTCAAGGCCCACTGCAGGACATTCTTGATTGAGAAGTTTGCAGATCAGGTTGATACTCTTTCAACCAAAGTATCTCCAGCTCTAAAGGAAGTCTTAAAAACACTTTCAGAGCTTTATGCAGCTCACTGGGCTATCAAATGTGCTGGGGATTTATTGAGAGTATGATGCTATTTCTGTTTTATCAATGACGTCAATTGATAATGATAACCTTTGCTCATTACTAAATATTCTTTGTTATTCTAGTACACATCAATAACTGGAAAAGACCTCGATTATTTGCAAGGCAAGCTGGAAGAGTGCCTTGCGAAAATCAGACCGAATGCAGTCGGAATTGTTGATAGTTTTGATATAAGCGATGAGGTAGACCAATAAATATTGAATACTAAAGAAATATATATTCCAATATTATAATTATTTTATAGATTTTGTCGTCTGCTCTCGGAGCATATGACGGACGAGTCTACGAAAGATTGATGGAGGCCGCTCTACAAAGTCCCCTCAATGCCGAACCAGTGAATGAATCATTCCATTTATATTTGAAACCTCTGATGAAGGCCAATATTTAAAAATGTATTATCATTAAGTATTCTTTACCTACGGTTTGGGGTATCAATATTTAAAATATGTATATTGTTATGAATTAAGTCATATATCTTTTGATATTTCCACTGTCGGAATCTTTGGTGCTATAGGATATAATCAAATTATTATTATTGTGATAAAATTTACATATATGTATTATCAAAAAGTGAAGCAGCAATACTCGAGATGTTATTTTAAATTGTGATAATGCACACAGCTTTATCTTTATAATATTTGTGAACAAAAATTAAGTACATGTGTACTGTTAAAATTTAAGTACAAATAGACATTTACGTTTATTATTCCAGAAAATTTTATACATTACAGTATTTTATTTTGATATATTATTCTTATGTTTTATCTTAATAAAATTATTTATCAATTAATATTTTTTTTATATACATATATTACTCCCAGATTTTTGATGAAGTAAATATTTATCGAAAGCTTAATTTACATACAAATGTATGCATTTATTTATGTTATAAATTACACATAAATAAATAGGAACATTTAATTAGTATTCTGGTATACAGGCAACAAATAAATCGTAATATAAATATAATTTTATTATTTTAGTAAAATGGATAATACAAATCAATAACTTGAGACCGATTTGTTTTATTTTTGGATCTGTTATCAATTTTTTTAAGAAAAATATTTCTGTCCCAATAATTTCACATTAAGCGTGTTGGACTATAATATGTATTATATTTGTTTTTCATTTTATTCATATTTCCAAGTGTTTTTTTTAACCTGTTACAAAATCCATTCATAAATAAGTTTATCTGAAGGTTAAGTGTTGTAGAAAAAAAACCAGTGATAAATGTAAAGGAGTATTTATTTACAGAATCGGAATTACAATATTAATAATATATATATGTATATGTATACCTAAACTATTTCTACAGCATTTTATAATTTTCATAATTATCAATAAAACATCTAAATTATACTAATATGCTGCCAAATAATGCTCTCCAATCTATCATTGTAAATATTATTCATTTGTTAATGTAAATGCATCAATCCAATACGCGGTTTAGAAGTTGTGAGTCTCGACCGCCACACTTATTGAACTAAGTGATGATATAAAATATTGTGATTGAATGTAAAATCCAAAAGTATATAATCATTTACAACGATGATGCATTCTCTAACGAACAACCTACTGATACATGTATTTATGTATTTTATATACATATTTATAATTTAAATGAGTAAGTGATTCATTTCATTCGCCTCTCGTGGATGGACCGGCCATAAGTATTATAATCATAGGCTTTCCCACTATCGATTAATAGTTAACATTCAACAAGAAAATTACAACCATAAAATCATATACTGGGATTTTTTTATTTATATAAAAAATCTAAGACAGCAGTCGTTCTTCTTCCAAAATCATCCGTCTTCCAATATGCATACTTCTGATTTAGAACTATTTACGCTAACTTTTACAGTATACACTAATATTTTCAATTGTAGTAATCAATGATATAATCGTTAGTTAGTTAATTACATTTCAAAATAAAAAGATGTACAAAGGGAATGTGCGTTCAATGTAAATATTTTAATTGAAGACAGTTTATAATTTTTTTTTGTTGATAAATATACAATAATAATTACTCAAGCAAGGAATAAACAGTTGACGCCTGGAATGTGTGAAACAATTCATTCCAAAATATAAATTGATGTGTAAAAAAAAAACATAATTATATTCGTGATTTAAGCAATTCATTTTTATTTATAGCTTATGTTTAAATCTTAACTAGAATGAAATAAATAATTTCATAGTCACCAAAAATATTATAACATTTATTATTGTTCATTATCCCCGAGCGCAAACATCTTCGGAAATGGAGAAAGTCATGATTGTTATAAAAATCATAATTAGGCCGCCAAATTGATGCAATCTCTAATTGGTCATCAGTAAAATGAAATTAAACATAAAGTGTCAAGGGTTAGTGGGTAAAGATCACTATTGCGAGAATATAAATATTAATAAACAAAGTCTTAAAGTTTTTGCATGATGCAAAATTGAGATGGCACGTATTAAACACATGTTGATTATTTTATTTTTTTGATTTAAATTTATTTATTGAATCTTTGGTTCTTGCGAAAGGTCATTCGCTCATGTGAAATATTCGAATGTTCAGTTCATCGATTATGTTAAGATTTAGTTACTCAGTTAGTTAGTGTGTATGTAATTAAAAGCCTCAATGGCTAGTGTTGTGTACAAAAATTACAAATGACCCGAGGATATGGCGAAGTCTTCTCAGGCGTAGAACTCCCGATTATTTTGACCCTTGGCGTATGAGTTATTGGTTGGCGATCTTTTCGGCTCATCTAGAGCGTAAGAGCCTTCATCCTTTTTGCGCATGCGATATACAATAAACATCACAACTAGTATTGCACACAGCAATCCGACAACTGCGCCTCCGATTACAGCTGAAAATAAATAATAAATATATTATTAGCATATATGAATATTAAATTGTAGTTGTGGTATTTCTCATTCATTTGACTGAGTAACAAATAACTTATTAACTGAGAAATGGACTTTTTTTACTAAGTAGTGTAATCAGCTATTTTGTAGAAATGAACGAGGGTGAGTAAAGGATGAATTTATGGCCTTCCTAACATATATTTCACCACTGTGTGTTAGCAACACAATATATGGATCTATAAACTTTTAAGAGAGAGTTAAAACTAAACAGCAGAAGTAGAGGAAAGGCTATAAATCCATTTTCTACCTTACCCATTAAGCCACTAAAGTAATGGATTCCCAGGCATACGTCACCGTAAATACAATAATAGAGTTACTTAGCTACACTTATGATCGGTTTTTTGTTAGTTAATGCCTCATTTGTGCCTCGGACGAGGCACTAATTAACAAAAAAACGATCAAAAGTACAGAAAAGCAACTCTATTACCATTTACGGTGTGCGTTTGCGGCGATGCACACCTGGGAATCCCAAGCTTGAGAATCTCCACTAAACATGTGTATTAATAATTTAATTTCACTATATTCATAGGAGGATTACACAATTTAAGAATTTTTATTTATGAAAATTCATTTTGCATAATTCAGTAGTCGGTCAACTGTTTGCATAGGTTATGTAAAAATGTCATTTTTCTAATAAAGGTGGAATTTGAACTCACTATTGTAGAAAATAAAAACTTACCGGCAAGAATACCCGGTTGGGCAAAGAAGCTCGTTGCTCTATCTTCTGATTTGGTATTCATGATAAAGACTTCGTTGGTATCACCGCGGTCAGGGTCCTGTGAATTTGAAGTGCTATCTCCACCGGTGGCCCCCGGGGCCCCAGATTCACTTCCTCCGCTTTCACCTCTGTTGATATTTACACCAGAGACTTCGATACCCTTTTGTTTATTCGGTGGCAAACCTTCCACAGGGGAAATACCTTTACCTGAAAATTTAACAATTCAACATATATTGATTAAATTGACAATTTTATTACATAATTACAAATTTCTTTAAGGACTCGTATAATATCTACAGTGGAACTGTTTTTTTTTGGGACTGCGTATAAATGTTGACAGTCAATATGACTAATTACAGAGGTTGTCAATCGTTTTGTGGAATTCATTGAGGCATGTATGTGTAGTTGTGTCATATTTCTGGATGATGAATGATTGAAAACAAAATAATTAATTAACAATAAAGTATACAAAACATGCAAGTTTAAATAATAAAATTGTTTTGATAAAAAGAAACTGTTATCCAATAACTGTATATATACACTATACTAAATTATAATATTAGCTAAAGATGTAAAACATCTGAAAACCTGTTTTGACCACTGTGAGGTGTTAATGAGTACATATCGATGATGGAACTGCTTTTTAGCGATATCTTAACAATTTCACAGGATTAAAATATTGATATTATAACAATTCAATCAAAGTCAATTAAATTAATGTATATTCTGACACATATTTAACTATATTTTTTGTTTGATATTAATTGATCAAGTTTGAGGGATTTATTTCCATTTGTGTGTGTCAAATAAGAATATGTGTCCCCGTAAAGTATTGGAAAGAAAAACAAACAAATAAATTTAAAACAATGGTTTGATCGTCAAAAAAAAAATCAGCAAATAAAATGAATAAATAAGTAAAATCATAAAAAATCAAAATAAAAAAGCGCATGCGGCCACTACTCACTATGAACAGTGTAATCTGTTTCAATGTCTGAGTTGTCAATGATTGAGGGTTGTTCCGATGAAGACGAAGGCGGGGTGGCGTCTGTGATGAAGACGTGATCCTCGTCATCGTCAGTGTCGATTGGTAAGGATGTCGACTGGGAATTGGGTTTATGATGATGAAGAATTGGTCCAGCACCTGAGCCGGATCTGGCGTCTTCGTCGTCTGGACCCCACCCGGAGCCAGAGTTTTCTAGGTCGGAGGTTACCTCACCACGATGGCCGCTACCCTCAATTCCTTCATCGTCGATAAAGAATTCGCTAGTCGCTGCCTCTTTATTTCCGTTACTCTGAAAATAAAACACACAAATAAATCAGTAAAGGTAAGAATAAAATCATTAATACAATTAAAGTTATCTGTAAGTACATATTGGAATTTGTATTAAACACAAAAACCATTTAAATTGAATCACATATTTTTTGATTATGACCTTTTGACCAAACTTATTTTAGAAGATGACAAAGTTTTCTCTAGTACACTTTGAATAATAGACATAAAAAACTTAATCTGATTTTATCAAAAAACATATCTGGTATACAAATGTATAATTTTTCCATTTTATTTAAACACTTCTTTATCCTGTTTTATTACAATACAAGGAGAGTGCATTTTTATTAAATATTATTTCAATAAATAACCATTCATATAATTGAAAACATTATTACCACAATTTTTAATATCCACTATGGTCTTTTAATCAGGGAAAATAGTATTTAAAGAAATAAGTTTGTAATTTCTACTATATTTTTATTACAGTCCAAGCGCTTTTGACTACCAACATGTAGTCATCTTCAGAGACTCTAAGTCAGTCGTAGACTCAGTCTCTTATATGTATAATATAGTGGAAATTATTTCTTTAAATAATTATGGAATTCCATCAAGTAATCAACAATATAAAATAGTATTTATAAGTGAGGTATCGCAAAAATATTTGAATTTTTTCAACCTAATTATAAATAATTGAATAGTCACATAGTATGTTTGTCATTTCGGTTAGTGTTAATAAATATGGTAACTACTAATGGGAGATGCTGTGAAATTTATCAATTAATTTATAATTTGATGTTTTAGTAATAAACTCACTGATTAATTGTTTGTTGATGATTGTCTATTGTGTTCTAACATGATCAACATATTTTTTACTTATACATTCACTATGATATCAAATTCTTTGAATTAATAAATGAATTTACTTCAAGTAGAATATGTGTCACTAGGTTAAGTGTCGTATTATGGGAATGAACTAATTATAATATATTTTTAAAATGTGGATAAGCACAATATGGAGTAGTTATGGTATAGTTTTAATAGAATGATCGCTTGTAATACTGAGCTGTCTCACCTTGACACTGTTTAATGAAATGAGCGCCGAAGTAGGGCACGGATAAAAGCACCCCCTCAGGTACTCGAGACTCACCACCGCCGTGTGTTTTGGACTTGATTTTAATTGGTTTATGTATTTGGAAGGTATGTGCGTGTTAATTTAAGGCGAATGGATCAACAAAGATGCTGCATCATAGAAGAAGCGATACTACCGCCCCGCCCCGCCCCCGCCGTAATCAATACGTGAAGGAAAGCATTGCCATCTAACGGTTACGGTGTTATACATACAGCCTGAAACTGAAAGCTTCATGTTTGTAACGCTAGGCTTCAGTGTGTTCGCTACGACACTTGCTACGATGCTACGACGACGCGGTGAATGACTTCTATGCATACATTATACACCTCTAGTCTAGTCTAAGCTAAGCCATTCACAACAATTTATTATAATAAAACATAGTTTAATAGCGGCATATTGAAATTTTCAATTTGTCTTATATGTTTTTTGATGTTCTGCACGGTTTTTTAATACGAAGGTATTTTTTCTTTCCGAAGATTTTTGAATTTTCAAAGTAAATTATTAATAAAATAATTTAATACGATTTTTCATATGATAACAAGACAATATTATTAAAAAGCGAGTCTGCCAATAAATACCGTTTTTTGAGAATTTTGCATTATTAAATATCTATTTTCAAATTCATTTAATATTATTATCATTAAAATACCCGTTTAGAGATTCTAGACATGTATTAATTGTAATAAAGTATTATTCTGTCATCTAGTAACACTGATGATTGAGGGATTCGCACAGACATACAGACATATAACATACGCACATATAGTTCAACAATTATAGGTATAATTTTAAAAAATGAATATAATTGATAAATTCTTAATAAATGCATTTTTTATCAATTTAAATACAAATTCTTAATGCACCATGTTTTCCACATTCACTGTTATTTTCAGTTGAATTTTTGGACCGTATTTAATGTAGTGTGTGCGTGCGGTGCGTATGCGTGTACACCAATACTATCAAACTCTAGTCTATTCGTACAAACACAACTCACTAACACACTATTATATTGAATACGCCCCTAACATTTGATTCATGAGTGTCTGTAAGCAGCATTACAGTTATAACTTTCCAACTTAGCAATCGCACAGCATTCATCCTGCAATCCAGGAAATCAGAATGAATCATATTGTATATCAGTTAATAGATTAATAAATATTGGTATTAAATTAACTATTTATTATATTGCGCAAAAACGATATGATAAAATTTATTTATTTGCATATTAACGCTCATATGCGAATGAGTTTACACCAAAACTATCAAGTTCTAGTATATTCGTACACACACGACTCACTAACATACTCTTATATTAATTTTAGGAACGTCCCATACACGTTTTAATAAACTGGCTGATCAGTCGAAACTGAATATTTAACTGTCTAGTTCAGTAAAGTCTTTATTACTCAGTGAGTTGTTATTATTTGTAAAGTAAAATTGTTATTTTTTATTTTAAAAAATCGATATGCTTTATTTCATTTAAAATAAATAAAAACTTGTTATATCTCGATAGACATGCCCATTGTTTGTTCCCTTACTGCAAGTGTCGTTCGATAGAAAATACAATTGAATTCAGTGCAATATCCTGTAAAAGGGGGATAGGACGATGCCTCAAAGGAAGATGGTGAAAAATGAAAGAAACAAAAATGGTAAAAACAATAGTAGACATAGACTCTGGAATGAAATGCAATTATGCTGAAAACACCTAGTCGAACTTTGCCATTGTTGACAACCGCACAGGAAGTTTACAGGCATTCACTGTGACATTCTGGTAAAATCAATTATGAAAGTAAAGATCTTAAGATATGATATACTCTTATATATGTATTAAATTGCAGTTTTATAAAAAGCGATGCTGCAGAATGTCCTCTCCATTCTAAGGAATTAAACATAGCAGGCTTCAGTTCCAGTTTTGAGACCACAAAAACGTACTTGAAAGTAGCTCCAGTCTACCCTTAAACGTTTTAAATGCAAAAGACGATGCGGCATGCTTCTTTTTTTTACACAAACCGGCGCGCCTCTTGTAATTATTTAACCAGCGACAATTTAAAAAGCCATTGTGTTTAAAGCGCTTTAAAGATTAAATAATTGAGGTGTTCGTTGACCCTGAGGACTCGAATAATATGATCAAAATTCTCACCAATTATTAAAATGTCATCAGTTCAGATTTCAATTATTCCGGTTCGTTTGACTCGTTATGGGCTGGTTTCTCCAACGCGAGTTAAATCTCGATTCACGTGCAAAATGCTGTTATAAAACTATCAAATTTTGACTCGGCGATATCAGCGAGTTATAAGCTAAAGCAAAACTTGTGCTATATTTTGCTCTCCGTTCGAGTGGGATTCGTGACGTGAACTCGTCGCTTTGGCTCATGTCAAGTGCACCTGAATGGCTTGAATCTAAACATCGGCTTTAACTTTGACACAACTTTAAGAAACGGGATGTATAGATGTTGAGGGGGAAATATAGCAGAGCTCTCGAGATTTAGCTATAATACGTCGATATTCGCGAGCTAGGATTTGACAGTTGGTAGCACGAACTACAACTTGAAGAAACATATTTGGCGCGTAAAGTGACACGAGCTCGAGATTTAACACGGGTTGAAGAAATCGGGCTTTAGTTCGACATTGTTCACTGTTTGACTGCGTGCGTATTTATACATCCATGCACTAATACACTCTCAAACTACCACGACTAGCCTAACGCCACTATAAATAAATACAATTTAAATATATCTATTTCTACTTAGATGGGTTGTTTTCAAATATGAAGAAAAAAATATACTGAGAGGCAATGCAGTTCGGTTAGGTGATATAAAATTGAGTTAGATTGGATTGGAGAGTTTTGCAATGGATTTTTTTTCCGCTTCGAAAGGGCAAACAAAGTCCGATATCTATTTGCGGCCAACGGCGATGAGAAAATTGAATTGGTGCCTTTTCAACGCTGGCCAGAACAGGGTGGCTATGTCGCAGAGCAAAAAACGGGTGCCCAGGCCAGAATTATGTGGCTGGAAACTGGGACAAGTGTATTTATCATGACCAACACTAGTGACAGTATATATTACTGCCCATCTCGAGCGTGAATTATAAATTATCACAGCCGCCCTACATACACTCATCCGCCCTAGCGCATTCTTTCGTGCGAGGATAAAATGTGCGCAAAAACTTCAGAGCCTTTTTGGCATCTCGAGCCTTGAGAAAGGGACTAAATAAACATAACCAAAAAACTGCGTAACAAAGAGTATTATTCGTCATATACAGTAAATATGTTATATATAAATGTCAGTAAAGGCGAGTCTCTATTTGTTTGGGACACGGGAAATTCAGGAATGTTAAAACTGGAACTTTCAAAAGAATTCATTAATAAATATATTGATTGACACACAGTACTTTACGGCATTCCCGAATACTATTGCCATCTTGGTTATGTGATGTTTAAATTAGTTTCGCTTTAAGCATTGTGTTGTTTAGACACCCCAATTTTATAATGGAAAACATACGCCAAACGAACAAACGAAAATATCGACAATATTTATTGAAAATAATCGTTCCGATATTACCGTAGTGACGTTTACACAAATCAATGCCTACAAATTGCAATCACCTTAATTTATGGCTCAATGATTGCATAGCAGTTTCAAAAATAAAGTGTATTTAATGAAAAAGACATCGTTATCGTCTTAACTAGATCTGACTATAATTAAAATAATAGTTTTACTGTACGAGACGATGATAAAAAAATATATAAATTAAAAAAAGTTTTAACGTGATACAAAATTTGCATCCTGAATATCGGGAGGTATATAAATAATTAGTCTTAAAACCAAGAAAATTTGAATACTAAATAATTTTTTAAAAATAGATTTTAAGGTATTCTTTTACGGCTTAAGAGTAGTATCGATCTCTTTATTTTGGATAACTTTTAAATAATCTTTGCATCTTATATTTTTGTATAACAAAGTTTAAGCTTTAAATAGACTCGGGGGCGAGATAACTTAAAGATAGCTGTGATAGATCATACTGCATCACCAATCACATCCGTTTGCGATAAGGTATATTGGTTGGTAAAAAACGAGTAGTAAAGTATCGTAAAATCCATTAATCGAAATTTCTGCATAACGTAAACTACCCCACGTAACGAATATTATTATTTTTATTTAGGTTGCAGAAGATAATAAGCTCGTCATGATAAAATATTAGGTTCAAGTCTCAGGTAGGTCTATCGTTTGCCACTAATGACTAATTACCTCCAAAGAGTGTCCCGAGAGAAGCATATACCTTCTCAACAACCTGCCACATCGATTAGCTTCACCCCTCAAATATAGCTCCATAAAATAATTACCACCCAACCCCGGGTAAATGTCACAACAAATACATGATTCATCATGTATTAAGGATGATTCGTATGTATTATTTTTAATTAAACTTAAATTAAGTCATATCAACAGGTAATATACAAATTTTTAATAGCGATGATACTTTACAAAGAGTGTCGAGTGTATTTGTAGTATACAAAAAGCCGGGTAAACACGACACTGTTAAATGAAAGTGTTTCATCAACCAACGGGGCATCAACAAAGTGAAGAGGGAAACTAAGTGCTTTGGAAAACGTCTCTCTGTCTGTGGAATGTATAAATTCTTTTTGTATATTTTATCTAAAGTCTTTCGTACGAAATCCACACTCCAACAAACTGCATACAAAACAAACGAACCAGACCAACTCGAAAATACACCTCAGTGAAATAAAAAAAAAGAGGAACGAATACCAAATAACATTTTGCGAGGGAAGTTTCCCTTCCTTTTCATGACTGCTACTCGTCAAAAAGATGTTTGAATTTATACAAAGTAACCTCGACAAAGGGAACTTTTGATACCGATTTTTTATATATAGTGAATTATTAACTTCTAGTTAATGTTTCGTCTATTTAGCTTTATAAATCTAATATAATGAAGC
Source organism: Agraylea sexmaculata (assembly GCA_022606485.1). Lineage (NCBI taxonomy): Eukaryota > Metazoa > Arthropoda > Insecta > Trichoptera > Hydroptilidae > Agraylea > Agraylea sexmaculata. The sequence continues at coordinate 46,551 of JAGTTH010002362.1, forward strand.
GTGCTCGGGTCATTAATTTAAAAGGTGGTAATGTGGCGTACATTTCATGGCGGTGAATTCTGGGCGTGTTGAGAAACAATGCTATTTATTATCAAAGAGCTTTACACTAACCAAACAATATTCACTCTATCAATCAATCATTGAATGAGTCCATTACAGACATGATGTTTCGCCAAAGTGGATAAAACATAATCAAGCCGCAGAAGATCTTAATTTATAAAAAATATACTTATTCCTAGTTGATCACTTGACTCTTTCGCCTCGTATCTATGATTTTTGATAGAAAATCGAAATCTTCAAAAGCAAATAGACGTATTGAGTATATATATAGTTTATTTATGTTTTGGCTATGCGACTGGTGCATGATCCCAGTCTATTTATTTTACTAAACCCAGATACCATGTAACCATGCAGACTGCACTCTGTTTTCTTCCTAAGCTAGCATTTTATAATTCCAGCTACGTGTTCTATTTATGGTGAGATTTAACCGCTATTTGAAGCTAAATACACCTGCATTTATAAACCATTAAGAGCAGAATGGGTTTTATGAATATTAAACATACTAAGGTATGTCGCTGATCGGTTTAATAAGAGTAGCCTTCTTAATAATAAAAAAGAATATGATGTTTGTAAAGACTGAAGAGGATAGGCCACTTAGGTTCGAGCGGAAGATTCTTAGGAGGATCTTGGGTCCTGTTCAGGAGGCACCGGGACTATTTAGAATTAGACGAAAGGATGAGATTTACTCATTATATAAGAGCGTGAACGTAGTGCAGTTTATAAGGGCTTTAACATTAGGTTGGGTTAAAGAGCAGGAGGGATAGTATCGGAAATATTATCCAGCAAGCCTGTGGGTAAGAGAAGGCAGGGTAGACCTAGGCTAAGATAAGGTAGTTAGGAGTTTAGGTATTAATAACTGGAGGAGCATTAAGTGGAAGATGCTGGTACGGGAAGCTTGGTTCATCACTGAACTGGAGTGCTTATGATGATGATTTTTGTAAAGAGAGAGGAAGTTTTCTGGTAGAAATTGGATGTGCAGGCTTACATGAGATTAGGCAATAAGTGTGTCAGTATATGTATTGGCAAAACTCCAACTAGCCACCATAATGGACGAGTTAGAAGCCTCCATCCTCGAGAGGATTTAACTAAGAAAATGCTTCATATTAAAATTTCACAATATCTATAGAATTTCGCATAACTAATTACTAATTGACAGATAGTATTTATCGGGCACGTAGGATCAGAGGTCGTTCTTTCTGGAATCCTAGTATAAATTTGAAGCTCTCTCGGGTCCGGAAGGAGCTGTCTTGAAGAGTCGTTAAAACTAATTAAAATACGATTAAAACGAGCACTTTCTAGACAAATTTTAACCACCAATTATACGATAAATGTATTTGGATCGAGACGCTTTAAATAAATGTGAAATATTTGAATTAATATAAAACGGAGGCGTGCATTAAGAAATAAATTTAATAGATAAGCAGCAAACTGACATTAACAAAACGGTATACACACACCTACATATATTATGAAATCACACATTAAATTATTAGTAGGATACATTTTTTTTTAAATTATTATCAAGAGAAAACATTTGTCTGGAATATCAGACAACCTACATCTCTGATGGAGCTTTTTTGAGAGTGTTTTTTTAGACACAACAACGTGTTAATTGTCTGTCGGTAATCAAATATTACTATTTATACAGGTCACCGACAGAGCGGCTCTGCACGACTCGCCTATAATAATAATCGCCTCAGTATTTTTTTTATTTAATAAGAGAAAGCAGTTCTCTGTAATACCAGAGAACCTACATATATAATTTTTTTAGACATAACGTGTTAATTGTCTGTCGGTGATCTTAACTATTACTAGTTACACAGGTCACCGATTTAATATACAGTAGGTACTTAATTTACCTAACAATCCAGGAAATCAGAGAAAACTTAGATCAAGACAATCGATCGGGATTTTATTAATATTATTCCCGATCTCACAGTTGTAATAACCGATCAAATCAATTTAAAAAAAATGACTCGAGCGGGATTTGAACCCATGACCGCAGTATTTGTAGCCACGCTGGTTTTTTTGTGTGTTTTACGTGATATTGCGGAAAATATATTTATGTAATTTTAGGTATAGCAGATGAACACATATGGTACAAGAAATAAATGTGCAACATCCGCGTGAGATATTTTTACATGGCATTTTTCATCATCTTTTAAAGTTTCTAAATTATATTACAATTTCGCCAAAGATTCGACACCGCAGCTTATTTAAAGGGTTGGTAGGGTAAATCAATCTGTCGAGTTTAATCCAAAGACGTGTCTCTGATGATAAAGTTTGAACGTGGCGCAGAATAAATTTCGCCTCAAAATTGAAAAGTATTTCAATAAAAGTGGACGTCGGCTGGAGAGGGATGAGAAAAAATCTCGAGACATTCATAAAAGGAGACGAGAAGTTTCGTCCAGCGGTGATATTAATTAGAGGTCTTTTTATGTGAGCAAATCTATAATAATATATGTGATGTCTATAGAAAGAAATCCGGCGAGGAAGCGTATCCTGTGTCAAAACAAGGATAGACCGTTCACGCAATCGCTTCTCTATTCATTCATTCATCAATCGGTTTAGTAGGCGATGTATCCGTTCATTTAAAAGTGATTCATAATCAAATATCAGCGTAATAGCTCAGGGGATAAGAAGCGTGGCTACAAATACTGTGCTCATGGGTTCAAATCCCGCTCAAGTCAAGAATTTTTAAATTGATTTGATCGGTTATTACGACTGGGAGATCGGAAATAATAATAATAAAATCCCGATCGATCGTCTTGATCCAGGTTTACTCTGATTTCCTGGATTGTAAGGTAAATACTGAGGCGATTATTAATTCGGGCATACAATGCAACTAGTAAAAAAAAACATTTGTAAAAAAAACCAGGAGCTTATATATATAATCAGATAAATATACCTCGTGTTATTTTGATTTAAATAAAGTCGTTATGGATTTCTTCTTAAAATACAATATTTTATCACATTATAAATTCCTACTGTTAAATTATTACATTTGAATCGTATATCTACCATATGTATTATTTATAGAATGTTAGGCACTATTTATCAATAGTGGCCAACTTTGATTCCAACATTTTGCAATTCCTTAATAGTATATTAATTAAATTCAACTTGTATCACATAGCTTAACTTAACTTTTGAGAGTACTGTTACTTCACTTCATAATAATCAAAGTGGGCTGGTCTGTGTGTATTCAGATTCAGAAGTCGGGCAGAGCCGCTCTGTCGGTGACCTGTGTAACTAGTAATAGTTAATATCACCGACAGATAATTAACACGTTGTTGTGTCTAAAAAAAGCTCCATTAGAGATGTAGGTTCTCTGGTATTCCAGACGACTGTTTTCTCTTAATAATAATAATTAAAAAAAACAATTTGATATCGGGTAGGACTGCTTGACTGATATGGTCAGTGGAAGTTTACCGTTGTATATAGCTGGTTGTTTTTAGGCTGTGTCTCAATACAAACTGAAAGCTCCATTATTTAATTCACTTGTTAATATTGAGTTTTAACACTAAATGAAGTGGTTATTTTATGGTGAAATAGTTAGTTTAGGCGTCAGTGGCCAGGTGCAGCTGCAAGTGATGCGTGGGCAACAACAGCTCCGTTTGCATGATTGTGGGCGACCAACTCCATATAAAGAAAGACTTAACGAAGACTCGCATCACTTTCAAATTGTAACTACGATACACAAAAATGTTCGCGTGGGCTGATGACACGTTGAGAAATAGCTAAACATTCATAGACAAATTTTCACTATAAAGTCAATAGAAAATTATACTAATACCTAAGCAAACAGATGGTGTACTTAAAACAGTATATTCGGAACATATATGAATACAAATGTCATTGTTTGCATGGGCGTGTGATAGTCTCAGAAGTAAACCCTAATCATAGAAATAAATACCATGACGCCTTCCCTATTGGCGGGAATCCCTTTATAAGGGGTTGGCCAGGCCACCTTGGCCTTTACGGGAGAATATAGTAGAGATGGTTTCCCAGGCCACCACACAGCAATGAGTACTTAAGATCTAGTTTGCTAAGCTAGATCTACCAAGTGACTCCGGTGCCGTGAATCGAACCCGGGAGTCTTCACTCACGTTACACTAACCACTGGGCCACAAGGCGGCTCTAAATCATAAAAAAATCATAGATATAAATATAAGATATCGCATGAGTGGCTAAATGCGCGTTTAGTTCAAGTACATCAAGTAGCCAAAAAAATCTTCATTCTTCACAATTACGTATTTTTCTTCATAATTGACTCTAGAGATAAATTATATTAAATTACAAAATCATGGCATAACAATGTAGGCAGAATATGCAAGAGCATTTAATTTCATATAAATATTGCATTTGTAAGAAAGAGTATACTTTTAGAATTTATTCCGTGAAAATACTCATTTTCTATAGTCCTACTTCGAATTATAAGAATCATATTAATATGGAATAGTGAGAGATGTGCCAAAGAAAAACGAATATTAATAATCATATTTGATTGTTAGTTTTATGAGCACTTGGCCGGTATCCGAGAGATGCGGGGTCAATTCCCACACCAAGTTCATTTTAAGGAATATTTAAATTTAAATTATGAAATAATAATACTTTATTAATAAAAGGGTTGGATATTGTCTGATGTATTATAATTAAATGGAAGCTACTGGTCCTAGAAGCCTTTATCATTGAAATAGAGTGCTTGTAATGATGATGATCCATATTTAAACTATTACAATATAAAAAAAATCCTTTTTAAGAAATTACGAAAACGTATTAGAAATTTACTGTTTTTTTTAGTTTATAGAATATTCAGGTTAAAATAAACAAAATAAAATTGTTATCGCGAATCTTAAAGTCAATAGAAACACCTAATAATACCTACATTTTAAATATATTTTGCTGGAGGATTTAATTGGTCGATCATTCAACAAATACCTGTATTTGTGGTACAACCAAAAAAAATTTTTTTTTGAGTTTAGACCTAGGTATGCGATATATGTGATTAATTCAAGTACAATAGCATCACACAAACGCTTCTTCTGATAAATAGTGTATTGATCTGTCTGAGGCGTTTACAAACATGTATGATCAACGATTAAGTTTTATTACCTATATGCTTTAATATTTGAGTCTCGTATAATAGTTTTGAACGTTATATAACAGACGAGACGTGGGCAGATTCAGCTCTTCGTTGAATTTAGTGTAGCTCTCGATTAAGGAAAAAAAATGGATGATATTTCTAACGAAGAATATATAAACCTATAAAATAATCCATCCGCTTTAAAAATTTGCTAGGGTTGTTTTCAACGCAAAGTAATAATATTCATAATAATTTACAATCGTAATTAAGAACCGATTTGAAGACTCTTCACGGGCGTAAATCAAATAAATATTAAACATACAAAAAAATCCATAAATATTCCGATTCGCGTCTGAAATTCAAGACTACTAGAATATGATGATTTATCTGTTTTACTTACAATATACCCGTCTAGTAATTTTGCCAAGCTACATATTTTTATTTTTTATTGTAACGATTGTATAGAAATAAAAAATTCACCGTCGATATATTAATTTTCCATTTTCTAGGAGCCAAAAAGATTAAATCAAAATTTATTCGGGAATGTTATTACTTAAAAAAATATCATACCAGGTGAGAATTTAATTATGATTTGGCTCTTTATAGATGTGAATTTAAATATTATTTATGGAACGCCTTAAACAATATATAATAATGATATTGGGGAAGAAATATGGGTACCGCCTAAAAATGACGGCAGTCTCTATTTCAATGTGTCTACTTCCATTAGCTTTCAGATATATTTGAGGTTGTTTTTCGTTCCAATGGGCGCATTTCGCTACGATAAAAAGAACAGTTTGCTATCTATCTCAAGTAGGCTTTTTCTGTCTCCTACATTCATATATAAGAAACCGCGATGTTTTTTTATCCTGTCGTGAAAATATCGTATTTCAACAGGCGTCGCAACGCCAAAGATATCCTCAGTTCAGGCGTCGGATCGGATAAATGAAATTATCCTAGCTATATCAATTTTAAATGAATAAAATATAGGCTCTTTGCATGTATTTTAAATATAGGATTCCCACATATTTATTTATTTTACATATAAATACACATAATATTATTATATCATACTGCAGTACCACTAGAGCATTACGGGGGATCCCAAGTCGCCGCGATGATAGTGCAGCACTCGTCAGTTGGAACATGAGCTTGAACATGAATCAATAAAAAATTAACAATAATTTTAAAAAAAGAAGAAAAACAGTGTAAAAAAGATTTTAATAAGAAAAAATTGTGCACGCACTTCGTAAACATAGGGAGAGACAGATTGAACAGGTCATTATCTGTCCCCCTGACAGACCACTCATTCAAAAGGCATACACCCCTGGTAAGAGGACAGCACAGTCCCACACGCTCAAGTATCTCTGGCACAGTAATGTGACCTCTGATGACCAGAAATAATAGACGTAGCAAGGACAAGTCCCTTCGAAGCTCCAACGAATTATACGTTATACGTTAGAGCACCTAAGAGGAACTTAGAGGGGAAAAGGAAGGGCCAATATCCGTATTGCCTCTTATAAAACGACCCAAGGAACGCTTTCTGTGTAAGCAGACTCATACATGTGTACCTCGCGTGCGTTTTCTGTTGTTGTATAGGATAATGAGATACTTGTTTGTAAAACACGTAACTGTGTATTATGTGTGTAATTGGACGAATTTGAAAATTGAGATTGTGGCAAAAGGACAAGGGGAATTGTCGAATGTGGGTCGCACAGTTAAAGTGTCGTTCATTAGGTCAGTGAAGTGAGTCGTTAGTACAAACGATGCTTAGTCCAGTAAAACGAACGTGCTGCATCACGAGAAATACCTACAAATGAATCTGAATAGACACAGACCAGCCCACCTTGATTATTATGAAGTGATGTAACAGTACGCTCAAAAGTTAAGTTGAATTTAATCAATATACTATTAAGGAATTGCAAATTGTTTGAATCAAAGTTGGCCACTATTGATAAATAGTGCCTAACATTCTACCAATAATTCGTACGGTAGATATACGATTCAAATCTAATAATTTAACAGTAGGAATTTAATAATGTGATAAAATATTGTATTTTTAAATCTATAACGACTTTATTTAAATCAAAATAACATGAGGTATATTTATCTGTTTATTCATATAAGCTCCTGGTTTTTGATGAGGCTTTTTTTACAAATGTGGTTTTTTTACTAGTTGCATTGTATGCCCGAATTAATAATCGTCTCAGTATTTACCTTACAACCCAGAAAATCAGAGTAAAGCTGGATCAAGGCGTAATAACCGTACAGTTAATGTTGAAAATGTGCATACGCCGCGAATGCAAAAAGGGCTGTAAAAACATTTTTCAGTAAATTTATTTAATAATAGTATTTTTAATTGAAAAACTGATCGATTTGTTCCATAGTCAAATAATTTTAAGTCTAATTGAAAACGAGAAATCTATTATCAAATGTGTGTAAAATCAAAATTGACTTATGCTAAGGCTATTTCAAACGATTTTTTTACTAATCAAGGAAGCAACGAGATGTCATGGAAAAAATATTAAAATTCGATTGAATTAAATAAAAATGTGATGACGAAAGGAAGAATTGAAGAGATGATATTATTGCTCAAAGTTATTATATAACACTCGTAAAATAATGGCCGGAAATGACCCTTGAGAGAAGAGTCGCGACGCCCTACAAAATTCAAAGAAGAAATGTATTTTTATAAAAAGCCGCCACTATCGCGCACATGGGTAAGCTCTTTCACTTCCAGATTGTTTATCTTTTCAGAGGTAGAATGCATTTCCAGATTCCGTCATGTTGAATAACAGTCTCCACTAACGAGAAAAGAATCTATGTAATATATGTATATTATCTATGTATTTAAAGTAAAAAAAAATAGGGTAAATGTACCAGTATTGGGTTAGGGAATAATAAAATTTTAACCGACAAACTACATGTGGCCATTAATCGTTGATTAGTGAGAGTTCTCTCACTAAACAGAGGTAATTAAGGTCTTCGTGAGTGAAATAATTGACAAAAACCTAACAAAAGTATTGCATTTGTGTCGCCATCTTATGAATAAGGAATAACACACCTTTTTATTATTGCGGTGTTCATTTTTATCAGTCATTATTGTTCATTGGTTATTTATCTGTCATAAAATTAAATTTTGGTTTTTATATTTTTATGTTTTCTGTGAGATGTTTATATAACCTATCTGATTGATACATTAAATATTTAAGCATTTACTAATTTATAATGAGTGATCTGTCAGGGGGACAGATAATGATTTGTTCCATCTGTCCCTCCCGATGTTTACGGAGAGCCGGCATATGTTTCTATTTAAATTACAGTTATATCTTTTTATCTTGTATAATATATTATATTTTTCTCCATATTTTAAATTGTTCAATCGATGATTGCTGCATTATCATCACTGCAACTCGTAATGCTATAGTGGTACTGCAGCATGATACAATAATATTATATGTGAAATAAAGAGACCCAATACTGGCACATACCCTACCCTAAATAGTGAGACTCAATTACATAATTTCGTCGGTAATTAATAAAGGTTTAAATATAATGCGCTGGAGCTGAGTTTGTTGTGAAGCGAGAAAAGGGCTTAAAAGTGTTGACGTCTCCGCAGAAACGATCCGGAGAAGAAGTGTTTTGTCGGAGAAGCACTTAGCAAGAGGCTAAAGATTGAGCTTCGTTGTGTGAAGCTAACAGGCACTTGCAAAATGTATTCAACTAAGCCACTATGACAACTTTTCAATAACAATGTATGTACTATCCGAAACTTTTAACAGCACGATCTTATGAATTGAAATGCTTTGGGAACTCTACTACAATGAAATTATTAAATATTAATACACCGAAATTGAATAACATAAGCATAATATATTAAAAATGTATTGTTCCTACAGACAGTAGACTGGATATAGTATTATATTATATTGGTAGAGTAGAGTTACATATTAGCACTGTGAAACTTGGCGCTCTGGGCGAAAACGACTCTGAAGAAAAGAGCCCCAGTCGTGTCTGGCTTCGCTCCCCTTTGTTCCCGACCATGAATACTGAGATTTTAAATTTAAAACCGAGTAAATTCAACCAGCGTTAATATCTTAAGATTTTAAACAGCCGCCCACATCTCTATCGACCGACTCGCGAAGAATTAATTGATTTTATAATTACAATATGAACATATATTTGCACTTAAAGTGCAGAAACCGATTGGTCTATGTGTAAATATGTATGTCAATAATAAAATCTGCCACATCAGATCATACTTTATTTAAACCAGTCATTTAGAAACCTAAACCGAGACTATTGATTTTCTAATTAAATTATTTATATCGATGGCTGAATAACTTAATAAAAGTAATAAAATTGGGGAAGAACATAAAAGTCTTTCATTAGAACATAAATAATATAATATCTACATGGATTGTTTGAATGTTTTGATGCAGTAAAAAGCACTTACTGCAGTAAAATTATAAAAAAAAGAAGTGGATTTAACCCGTTTGCAGATTAAGTCGTCGTGATTTAAGTTTTGAACTCTCGTTGGAATTAAAAAGCTCATTTTAAATGTGTTGTTAATAATAAAATAATTTATGCATTTTTGAGTTCTGAATCTGAGTGAGACAATTAATGTTGCCTCTGTCAAACTCATTTGCTTGCTCCGCCATCTTGATATTCAAACATCCCGTTGTATCGCCTGTTAATATAGGTGGTATCGGTTGAAGTCAAGTCTTCCTACTTCATTTTTAAATACACGAAACACATATATTTAATAGTTTTTAAGTACATATTAAACCCAAAACTATGTTAATATTTTCGTGAAATCAGTTGAACTTATCAGAGATTTTACATGTTTTAACATTATAATAAAGTAAATTCATTTTTTTTTAATTATTACACTTTAATATAATGTTCAAGTATGTAAAACTAAGTTAATGTATTTATCAGAATTGGAATTCTTTAGTCTCAACTTAGCATTCGACCGTTTAACCAAATACGACAATAATTTAACTATGCACTTAACAATTGTTTTTATTTTGATTAAAAATATTTGAGATAATCTGCAAATATAGCAAGCAGGTGCAAGACAATATGACGCCACCGTAATGGTCTCTTATAAATCTCACTTTATAATCCCAGTCAGGTTTCCTGCTGATGCTTTTTATAGACCATACTGCGGCATACGACTACCTACACCAGCACTTTTGATAATCATTTTCTTTAAAAAAAAAACAACAAACAAACCGGTACAACACTTTTCACAAAATAATTTGTCAGTGTCAATTTATTAAATATCACCAGCAGATTAAATACGTCTTACTCGAACGCACTGTTAAACTAGACCTTTGACAGATTGTGTTTAAGATCCTGGACTAGATTAAGGGATGGTTTTTATGTGACGTCACGGGCAGTTGTGGGGATGAAGAGGGCTGTGACTCTTTACTATACTCTTTATATACAGAGACTCTTTATATACAAGTGCCGTATGTAATACAGATATGTATATACATATTTCCCTGGAACAGCTTTCTATCCGCAAGGATAACAATCTACGCCGCTCCTCTAAACTCATACCATACGACACTATATTACTCTTCAAATTAGGAAATAACAATAAACAACAAGCTTTACAGATAATTACATACCCACAAACATACACTTATAATTAAGTACCACAGCTAGGGGGCGAAAGTGCAAAAACCGGGTTCAATTATTAACTAATGTAATAAATGTGATCCCGGCAGCGTACAATCTTATTAATTTAATGGAACTACCGTTTATAAATTTTAACATTTACGTATAAAATGAAAAATTGTGCACGTGTAATGCATAATTAACAATTGAAACCGGGTTTTACATAAATCAAAATAATTAACGGTTCAATCGGGCCCATTCGCCCATATTGGTAGTTTTAGTTTAGCAAGCGAACGTTCGCGAGAATTCAATTTAATATTGTTAAATAATATTAATACTCGTAATATTACGCATTACGCTAATCCGATAATTGGTGTTTTTAAACATTTGATTTCATTTGGTAAAAAATCACCACACTCTCGCTATTCGTCTACTTCTCTAACATTTGCGAGTATTTGTACGCGGTATAATATTTGTCAATAAATTAAAAAATATGTGTTAATATATAATAAGTATATGTTAAACCCGCTCCTTCATCGTAACTAAGTTCTCTCTGAGAATTAATATTAGCAAAGTAAACTTTACGATATTGGGTTGCCGATGTTGCAGTTAAAGTCAACAAGTTCAATTTTGTTTGTGCTCGATTCAATGATTGATTTCAATTGATAATTTATGAATTGAATTGAATTGATGATCATCTTTCTATGTGCGTCTATTTACATCTCTATTTACATCTGAGAGTGTGATGGCAAGATGTAATATAAGGAATTTACTATTTGGGTTTAGTGGGAGCTGGTATATTAAAATAATAGGGGATTAACTTAACAAACGTATTACATTTTCAGGCGAATAATAACCGAGTATTCTCGTTGATGGGGAAATCCTTAATGACGAGGTTATTACAAACAGGCAGCTCAATGAGATTTAATTGGGTGACCCTCGTTTTGTGCTCATCCCTGTAGGGTTTTGATACCTCGCGGAAATGAGCAAGAATATTAAGACTATCGAGCACACTAACACACATATGTATGTTATAATGTAATTTAATATATTTAAAAATTATTCAAGAAGGAGAATCATGTTAAGTATGAAGGCATTATAGACGAATTAGTCTCTGAGCCGCAATCGTGAACGCTTCAAGTAACAGACAAGGGTGTTAAGGCTAACCATGCGCTGCACTATGACGTTATACCTGCCTAATTACATTTCACAACTTTTCATAGCCTTCTTATTACTCGTTTTCATAAAAGTTGAATATAATCTACGTATACTTGTGAATGCGTTGTAAATATTAAAAATATGTTTTTTATGGGATTCATTAGGCCATCCCGAGGATATTAGATACATAATATGACAATTTTATGCATGGAAGCACTAATGTGCTGTTTGTTCCCTCATCTCCGACTAAATCTTAGTTTATCTCAGTTGCCGATAACGAATATTTTTCTACGATACACTTTCTCATACATCGTCAAATGATTAAGAGCCTTAGATAGATATACAAAATTGAACTAAAATTAAATTACTCTTTCCGCATATGAACCTGTGTCGTTGATGAAAAAATATGTACTTTCCTATAAGTGTGACAGAAAAGAAATCATAAACAAATGCCCATCGCAATTCTGTATAATTGCATTCCGTTCTATCATATGGGTGCATCCCTCTCAATCATCATCTCATAAGAATAGGACAGATCAAAACCTCTTAATACTAGCAGGCCTTCAAACTGGATGATAAATACCAAGATGATGGCCGACTCTGTTAGTCGAATGTGGCAACACTGTCGGTGGTATTCAAATAAGAGTGAGTCGTGCTGGTAGTATTGGTGTACACTACTAATACGTATTAGCACTCTCGCTAACACACTCACAAGTAATAGATTCCCAGGCATACGCCAACGTAAATACGATGGTAGAGTTACTTAGCTACAGGTTTGTTACAGGTAGGTGTTGTTTACAGTTAATGCCACGTCTAAACCTATAGCGAGGCACAAATTAACAAGAACCCGATCAAAAGTACAACAAAGCAACTCTATTGCCGTCTTTATGGTGTACGTTTACGGCGACGCACGCCTAGGAATCCCAAGCTTTATCTAAATACCGCCGTTTATGTTAAACGTCAGTTCATCTAAATTCTCGAAAGAGGTGGATATCGCTCTTCATTACTGTTGTTTGAACACTGTTAATCACTTCAATATCTTGGTATTTATCAACCAGTTGGAAGGTCTGCTAGTAAATATAAAGGGGTTTTGGACAGATTTATATGCGGAAAGAGTAATTTAATTTTCGTTCAGTACGGCACGTCCATGCTTAGGTCTCTTGAAAAATCGCAATTTTCTTTGAGAAAAATAATTTAAATGTAACAGATATCGTTGTACCATGAATGGTAACGAGTAGTTCACATTCTGAATAATCCTCCGTTTTGATGTCTAGAAAAGCCGCCTACAACACGCCATTATTTCTAACATAGGCGCGCCATTTAGCACTAGGTCCCTGGGGTGCGTCTTACACGTACATTAATTATGTCCTACAATATGACACCGAGGTGAGGGTGGTGTTTTGTTCAAACGACTGCCAAATATATAATGACTTGATACACACCGACATAATTTTATATTCAGCATACAGTAAGTTTTAATAGGGATTTTGAAAAGACTTATACAACATGCCTTTTATTGATACTCAAATAATTAAATGTAAGAAATGGTACATTGAATGTAACACAACCACACTTTCATTAATGGTCCAAGTCGGCTAGTTAAACTTTTCAATTTTTAATTATTATTTTAAAAAGTTTGACAATGTTGCGTATTTACTTATTAGGGGTGATTGAATGCCTGATTTGAATATGTAAACAAAGTACGGTACAGCGTAATTTCACCCAAAATGCACTACGCATTTTGCAAAGTCAACAATACCTTGTTGACGAAAAACAATGCGTTGTTGAAATTGAACTTGACATCATAACGTTTTTTTTATTATTCTCTAATGACAACATATATTCACTCATTAATAAAGCTGAATATTCTCAAGCTGTCATAATAAATTATTTTTTTTATACAAAAAAAAATGCTTAGGCCGGTTTAGTATATTTTTTTAATAATCGCACTGACATTACATAATGGCGAAAAAAAATATTTTAGTTTCAAATGAAAAGATGTTGTATATTGGGCACATTCGGAAAGAAATCTATTGTGTACAGATTGCTTTTATTGTGGTTATTTTAGGGCCGGACTTGGACGAGACTTATTTAACGTTGTTTGGTGGGAGCAGCTGAGCTCGTGAAGAAAAAACACACTTAAAATGAAAATCTTTTTTACTGGTAAATCCCATTTGTCGACTTCAAATACCATACGATTATCTTGTAACACAGGTGAGATTCAGCCATGTTGATGTGTTTAATTAGAAGAAATGTGTACCTGAAAAAAAAGAAAAAAACCACAATTAATCGATCGTCAAATTATATAATAATAAGATATCTATGAAGAAATATGACTGTGGTCGAGTTTATAGATAGATAATGGCTCATGCATGTATATCTGTGGGGCACATGTATCTGACAGTAAAAAGAGAAGAATGAAAGACGTGGTTCAGATGTAGACGGGACTAGAATGGAAGGATTGTAATATAAAAAGGAGGAGAGACGGGCATGTGTGCGAGCTTGGTGCAGTCAGTCAGGAATGTTAACAGATCCTTACATATTATAATCATCGATAATGCATTTCATTCATCAACCAAATATTAACCTATTCTATATATTTGCGTCTGAATGTATTATTATAAAATGTTGATATGGATATATAAAAAAAATGTAATTAAATTTTTCATATAAATAAATGGTTGATAATCAAGAGGGTTTAGGTTTTGAATGAATTTTTTTCTATTATAACATATTCAGTTTCTGTACAAGAATTTTTATAAATTTATGACTCGATGTTGTATTGTAGCTCTACTGTGGTAGTATTATTGAAGTAACCGGTTCGGCAGAGAGCGGTAAGAAGGCAGAGACCTGAGTATACACCCTAATTACGATCATCTCTTCGACATCATCATACCGTTTACTTCATTGAAATTAACCTAATTGTATTTAGTAAAAATTCTCCAGACCGCACGTGATTTATGTCTATTTAATGAATCGTCAAGGTATTGTATTATTACAATGAATGGGTACCCAAGGTGGTATTGAATTCTATAATCCGTGCATTTAGCTGGCTGACCGTTGTGAAGTTATATTAATTGATTTGACCCAGTGATGTACCTAGGTAGAGTATGTGAGACGTCAGGTCACCAATAAACAGCTTTAAGTGGATTGTCCGACCTTGTTGACAAAACAAACGCTCTGCTCCTTACTGTTCAAGATATTTTTTTTATTGTACAGTGGATCCTCGATATAACAAAGCTTAAGAATGATTTTTTTTCAGAGACTTTATTATATAGAGGTTCAAAAGCACTCATATTAAACATGTGCCCTTAAAACTATGAACATGAAAAAGAGGTGCACACAAATTACTGAAGCAAACGTCATATTAATTAGAATAAATCCAGAATACCAAGTGTGTAAACAAAGAATACAAAAAATGATAACATCAGCTTAAGATTTGAAAGTTTAAACAGTACTATTCTTATCATATACTCTCGTAATTCCCTAGATATTAATCAAAACTTCGTTGTATAGAGGTTTATAAAAAAAATGCCAATATTTTTTTTTATATAGAGGTAACATTAACATGAGCTAAGTGTGTAAAGAAAGAATACAAAAATTATAACATCAGCTTAAGATTTGCAAGTTTACAACAGTATTATTCTTATCATATAGCCTTGTACTTATAGATATTATTCAAAACTTTGTTGTATACAGGTTTTTTTTTTTAAATCGTGATATGTATCGCGGTTTTTACCATTTTTTCTTATAGGTAAAATTAAGATGAGCCGTCTTGTGGCCCAGTGGTTAGTGTAACGGATTCGTGAGTGAGACTCTCGGGTTGGATCCACGGCGCAGACAAAAACGGTGTCCACTGGAGTCATTTGGTAGATCTACTAGATCTGAAGGAGTCATTGCTGTGTGGTGGCCTGGGAAACTACCTCTACTATATACTCCCGCAAAAGCCAATCCTTACAAAGGGACTCCCATCAATAGGGAAAGCGTCACGGTATTTTTTTTTATTTATTTAATTTAAATTAACATAGGGATAGACTGTAGTGTCAAGTTGTATATCGAGTATGAACAGTACAATAAATTTATAAAATAGATGATCTCCGCTATAAATTATTAGCTTAACAGTCCATTATTCAAATATAAAAAAATGTAAAGCTTTGTGAAGAACGTTGTTCAATTTCACCCTATTACGCTTTCGCAACAACTGGTTCATTAATTCGCATGCTCGACTGGAGGAAGCAAAGCTGAAATTGCCTCAAATCGAGCACAAATAATTTATACGGAGCAATATAAAATATTTAGGCTTGGCTACGAACGTTTAGCGAAATTTATATTGAACGTAGTCGAGGTTGTAAACAACGGACGCGTTATTTACGCATCCGACGTGGTAATGAAGCAATCTAGGAAGACTTCTTCGGATATACGACACTCGGCTCAAATTATGATCAATGTTATGCTCTACTCTATTCTGGGTCCTTTCCTGTCGACACTGAGCGAGGGCATCGCAAAATGCTACGTCACTAACTCATTACCGGACTAAATCGGCCGACTCGTCTTTAATTTAGTACCAACATTAGACTTGCCCTCGACTATAACTATACTCCTTGTATAACAGCTAAACAATACGAAAACATTGCAAGATAGGAATAGAAGTATGGAATCAATGGCCCTTTTACTTATAAGTGGCAAAACAAGACTATTTGAGACCGCGAGGAAAACAAAACACACGTTAATTTCGTATACATGGCCACCGTAAATAATACAACTTGCAGAAACTCCATAGATATGATTTTATAGGAAATGTAAATGCAATCTAAAATGACATAATTTTCGAAAATTTGTATGAAATATCAGCGTAATAAGCTCAGAACACAAGGCGCAAATACTGTGGTCTTAGGATCACATCCCGCTTGCATAAAAAAAAAGATTCGATCTGCTATTACGACTGGGATATCAGGAATAATTTTAATATTGTTTAAGGTAAATACTGAGGCGATTATTAAGTCGATCTGTGTAACTAGTAATAGTTAAGATCACTGATAAACAGTGAATTAACAAGTAAAAAATCTAAATTTGTAAAAACCTTCTCAAAAAGCCGCTCGGAATGTATACAAATAAATAAATAAGCAGCATAGGTTTGAAAGGAACACGAGGAGAATTTTTAGTCTGGTTCGTAAAGCACTAGGACAATTTACATAGGATGAAAAGATTTATTCATTTAATATAACAGAAGTGTGTATTCAGTTTAATAAGACTATAGGTTTTATTGAATTGGACCAAGCATGTGGAAAAAGTATTAAAAATATTGTTTTTACTGGATTTGCTACAAAAAATGCATATTATATTATCGTAGTAACATAATACAACATTTTATCAGTGCAATAGACCAATCAGATACTTGCAAAGGTAATTATTATTATCATCCGATGACCATTCACGTACACTATGATTGTGAGAAAAAGTCATCAAGCAGGCGATGCGAAAAAAATAAAAAAGCAAACAGTGGACAAAAACGAGGTTGGTCGAAAACCCCGATATTAGAAGGGCGGACAAGGGGTTGGTAAATATTAATATGATGGACCAAGCAGACAGTGGAAATATTAATTGTCTCATACAGACTCATCTCCTTGGTCCGCCATACTGATTGATAAAAAATAAAACATTTGAAAAAATGCAGTTAGCACTATTCGTCGAAAAGAGGTGGGCTTTTAGTAAAGAGACGCGATAATGGAGCGACGTTACTGTTTTGTGTATTCATTTAAAGATTAAAGTGAACATAAAAATAACTCACATAGAATCGTATACGCCTCGCTTTATAGTACATGTACGTCTTTTGAAGTCGATCCACAATCCTTTTATATTTGTACATATGAATATTCACTTACGGCGCAAGAAAACTTCGTTCGTTCGCAGCGAGACGCTGTAGTATCAAAAGGAAAATTTAGAAGTAAAAACTTTTTGCTCGACATGTATTCTTATTCAAATGACGGGTATTCCCTACGAAGAGGAGGAAAGTCACGAAAAATTGATAAAAAGTACGAAAAGAGAATGAGAAAACTCGTCTCGCGGGAGGCAGCACCACCAATTCTACTTATGTACTTACGATATCGATGTAATAGAAAACACATCTGTATTCCGAATCATGTCTTTTTAATGGGACAAATAATGGTATATTTTTTATAAATAAAATATTTAAATACGTGTATAGACACATTAATATGTTACTATTCTAACCCTTGAATTTACCAGACTTAGTGGCGAAGTCTCGAACGGTTTCCACTTAAGGACCACCCAAAAGATAAAGCTCCCCACCTGTCTCTAAATATGATCGTTCTTTGTAGTAGTCTAATAATGGTTTCAAAACTTACCAACACTTCTACATATATTTTAAATACGCAGATTAAGGAAACATTCTTTATAAAATATAATATTAAAATACGGGGACAAGTGGACCAAATAATCATCTAAATTCAGTGTATATCTTATATCTTATTTACTATCTGGAAATGTGTGCAATATGAATGCATAAATAAATAAGTCATTTCAACCAAAACAAAGCGCATGGCAGAGTAAGTTATTGTTAGGAAAGCAATCACAGTACTGTGTGATTTGCATACGAATCGGCCATTACACTAATGCACCCGGTCAAAATTGAAATAACTAGGCTATTATGATATTACTGCAGATATTTAAGATATGAAAAAATTATTGCGTCCATAACAATCCATATAATATCTGGGAAGTTCATCATCATCGATGTTGCTCAATCCTAATTTTCATTTGAGATAAGGTAATCAGTATACTTTATTTATTTACGTAAACCTTTTTTGTGAGGGTTTTTTAGACACAATGTGTTAATTGTCTGTCGGTAATTTTAACTATTACTAGTTACATAGGTCACCGACTATAATTATCAGTATTTACCTTACAATAAAGGAAATCAGAGTAAACCTGGATCAAGACTATAAATCGGGATTATAATATTATTTTCGATCTCCCAGTTGTAATATAAAATGTGTATACTCCCAGAATGTAAAGAGTCCTGTAAACACTTTTTTCAGTTAAAAACTATTAATATATTAGTTCCATGGTCAAATAATTTTAAGTCTAATTGAAAATGAGAAATATATTGTCTAATGTGTGTAAAAACCATATTTTTATAAATCAAAATTGGCTTTCGCTAAGGCCAGATGTCATCGAAAAAATATTAAAATTCGATTGAATTAAATAAAAAATGTGACGATGAAATGAAGAATTGAAGTGATGATATTATTGCTCAAAGTTATGATATAACACTCCTAAAATTAATCTTTTATTAATTATTCAGATTAAATCTTTTTTTTTAACTTGAGCGGTATTTGAACACATAACCACATTTTTTTTAACCACGCGTCTTATCCCCTGAGCTATTACTCTAGTGAATAACTTTATTAATATCAAACTTGTACAGTGTTACCTCGAGATACGAATTTAATTCGTTCCGGGATCATCTTCGTATCTCAAAGCAATTTTTCCCATACAAACTGGCATTAATCCGTTCCAGCCCCTCAAAAAGTCCTAGCGAAGTAATTATTGTCTTACGTACCACGTGTTTTTGAATAGAAAAAAATGTGTATGTATATTTTGTAAAATCGGCAATGGATAATTTGAGGTTCAAATAAATAAACTAGTAATAACGCACAAAATAAATCATTATTGATTTTTACATATACACAATTCTGGCGCGAAATTCTAGTAGTGACCTTCCTTAAAAATTAGCGATCAAATTTTCGTCGTATGTCGAGGTAGAAATTCTGGAATACTATTCATCGTATCTCAAAACATTCGTATGTCGAAGTACCACTGTATTTTATATTGGCAATAACGTCTTCTTAGGGGCAACATCTGGATGGAGTTAAATAATAGATTTGGTTTAATCTCTGCGGGCGTTTAATTAGAGGCTGACCATACCACAAAGAGTTAATAAAAAGAACAACGCGTGTCATCTGGGTGTATAGAAGGGTTTGAGATATAGAAAGTGGAACGAAGAGATAAGACGATCAATTTACGAGGCTGTTAGAGAAGAAGTAGAGAAGTGGAAGTATGGTCGAGGTCCACTGCATTAAAGTATAGGCTCTATATTTTATAACCCTCTCACGACACTACGATGATATCGAAAGGATCAGACACTCACCTCTCATGAGGACAGTTATCCACCCAATAACTATTTATGTACACAATAATACAATACAAACACAACCTGGATAATCTACTCTATAAACGATCGACAAATTGTACGGTGGGGTGTTAAATTCATTCAAATAAGATATTATCGGTTGGAATATTTCAATTTAGATACGAATACATCCCACATATTGTGTATTTTTAAAAACTGTGCCATTAGTGGTTTTTATTGATAATTTATATTATTCAGAAAGTGTCCTACCTAGTTGTACATTAATGTCATAAAAAAGCGCTCAAACCTATTTAAAAATCGAGTTAAATATTATTGAACGTTAATATGAAAATCGACTCTTTTGTTCGTAATGTCAAAAATAATTTTCGTTTTTGATACTAGGCAACTCAATTGCTACCTTGTATTTCGAAATGTGTGAAATTAACTAAAAAAAATCATTCAATTTTAAGTTTAATATTTATTGTTTACTTTTATTATATTATTGTAAATATACGGCCGTATTCAATATATATGTGATAGTATCTGTGCGTGTTCGAATAGACTAGAGCTTGGTAGTTTTGGTGTACACGCACCACACGCATACACTATCTATCATCTTGCAAATGGGTTTTTGTATTTGGCCCATATTTTCTATAATTTATATTATTATTTAAAATTTAAATAATGTCATGCGATACCCAGCGATCAATGAACTTTTATATATAGAAGCGCCATGCAATATTACGTCAACCATTCGAATATGGCCGGTCACTAATACATTTACAAGCAATAGAATTTGAATTAGCGAGGCGGTAGAAGCAGCGCCCCAAGCGGCCGACACACGAAACCTTTGGTGCCTGTATGCCAGGCATCATCTGTGCCTGCTATGGTTTTGACGTCTTTACAAGAATTATTGGCACCTCTATAATATATATATAATTGTCTAACTGTGTGTATGTTATATGTCTGTATGTCATATAACATGTAAATGTAAAAATTAATTTCAAAATAATTTTAGAGATATTTAATAATGCATAATAAATGAAAATTCTCAAAAAAGGTATTTATCGGGAGACTCGCTTTTTAAATATTGTGATGAGTGTTGTCATCATATGAAAACCGCGTTATATTATTTTATTAATAATTTTAATAAAAAAATTCAAACTTCTTTCGAATGAAAAAACAAACAACGTATTATCTTCGTATTAAAAACAAATCAGAGCATTTAAAAATATTAAATAATTTCAAAATATTCTTAGATGTATTAAATTTGATAATGCATAACAATTTCAGATTTTCATACTTCAGTTTTAAAATCAAAAATTTCTTCTAATCGATAAAAAAAAACACTTTAAAGCAAAAATGAAATCAAAACTCAAAGATAAACGTCCTATTTAAAAACCAGGCAGAACACAAAAAACATTAACAAATTGAAAATTTCAATTAAAATTACCCTAGTATATACATATAAGCTTATTGCCGCCGACATGTTAGTAGGATATACAAAGAGTATGTATAAATATCAAGATGGTGGACCAAGTAGACGAGTCATGGTTTTGTCAAACTCATCTGATTGATATTTAAACATCCAGTTATATATCTTGATAATGTATCGGTGGTATCGTCTCAGGTCAGTAATGGGTAAAAAGATATTTTTATATTGTTTTATCAAACATTGTATATTCATACTCAACAAAGAAATTGTTATATGGTATATATTGTGTATTTGCACGCTAATTTAAAAAATGACACTTTTTACTTCGACCTTTTTGGTGTCTCATGGGGAAGAACGTTTCCAATAATCTCAATAGGAAAAACACAATTTTTATTGAATCTTTTTAAAAAAAATATATAGCTTGTACCTGAATAGTACGAGATTATTTCAAAATGTATCAATATAATTGTGTCTTAAAGTCACCCGAATAATAATTTATTTAAAACCCAACAGTAAACAGTACATCACTGAGTTGAAAATACGCAAACGTAGCAGATAGGAAAACGGAGAAATCGAAGGGATTTATGTGAAATGCGCAAGGGTGGAGAATAAAAACCGCTTTTGGTTTACTTCTTTGTCTTTTGAAAAAAAAAACGACTTAAACTATGTATATTTATTGTTCAATTAATATTGGAGCTTAATTTTGACACCGATCGTAATCTAGCAATATTTTTTTTTGCGGTTGTCAATGTATTTTAAAATCATATACGAAAAACTATATTATTATTATAGTCATTTGGCAGTTATAGTGATATGGGCTTGAGTTATATATTTCCACAAAGATCAGGATGGTCAAACTAACCCCTTTAATTAAAGAACCCGAAAATAAGGAAGCCATTACATTAATTTAAAAAAATCATTATACATATACCGAATCTTATTCGTGTTTGTGTTTATATTTGAAGCAATGTCATATTATAAATGACATCAATACTGTTTAGTGCAGGAGAATGGAGTAACTTTTGAGTGATAAAAAGTGAGCAGAAATCTAATATTCAATCTAAATCACCGTCGCCCTTGTATCGGTCAAATAATTAATATAAATATACATGTGTGTTGAAATAGGCAACCAGTAATAAATAATATGGCACGATCAATCAATAAAATAAGTGTACCGCTTATTATTATCAAAACTACAATATCGCAATAAAATAAGAGACTTTTGTTTTTCTAAAAAAGTAAGTCTAGAACCATAAATGATAAGAAAATACAATAGACGATAAAACGCACCGTAGATGGATCGTGGTCAATTTATTACCTACTAATAATATGCAAACATTTATAGTGTAATAAAGCATGACGTCATAGATTGTGACATTCTTGAACAGTATGATCATTGTGTGAGATTTTTAAGAAATCGGGTATAATCAAGTATATCGAAGGGATGGTGAAAAGAGGTAATATTCATATAAATGTGAAATTCGCACAGCAATTGTGGCTTAACAGGATTCATCTGAAGAGATGTGAGGGTGAAACAATGGAGTTGACAGCGACCAACATGACATGTACGTATATAATCACAATGGTACTTGTTCTCATCCGCAAGGAACCTGCAATTTCCACCAACCACTTCCCTAACACACTCCACTGTCACATTGAATTTACAACACTATTCATTAAACACTGCCACCTCATAAATTCGGAATTATTTTCATGATTGTTTGAAATTAATTACTCGTAATATTTGTTATTATTGTTTATTATTAGGTAAACACTGTTTTAATAGTTGTTGTAATATATATATATATATATTTATATATATATATATATATATATATATATTTATATATATATATATATTTATATATATATATATATATATATATATATATTAAATATCGTGACGCCTTCCCTATTGGCGGGAGTCCCTTTATAAGGGGTTGGCCAGGCCACCTTGGCCTTTACGGGAGAATATAGTAGAGATGGTTTCCCAGGCCACCACACAGCAATGAGTACTTAAGATCTAGTTTGCTAAGCTAGATCTACCAAGTGACTCCGGTGCCGTGAATCGAACCCGGGAGTCTTCACTCACGAATCCGTTACACTAACCACTGGGCCACAAGGCGGCTCATTATATATATATATATATATATATATGTTATATATATATATATATATATATATATATATATAAATATATATATATATATATATATATATATATATATATATATATATATATATATATATATTTAACTAACTGAGAATATTTTGAGGGTTGGTAGGGTATCGCAGGAACAAGTAAAAAAAATATTTTGTTTTATTAATATAAAATATGAATAGTGGAGTAGATTTTGGAATCGAGTTTGGGCCACTATCTTGGAATAAGCTTATGTGAAGTACTCAATAGTGACTGTCGCGTGTGTATTGTCTGTTAAGTAATGGATTCCCACTGTAAATACGATATTAGTTACACTTATGATCGGTTTTTTGATAGTTAATGCCTCGTCGGAGCCTCGGGCGAGGCACTAATTAAAAAAACACCGATCAAAATTACAGCAAAGCAGCTCTATAACCGTCTTTACTATGTACGTTTACGGTGATGTATGCCTGGGAATCGATTACTTTATGCGTATTTTTTTTAAATTTTTAAATAATAAAAATATTTAAAAAAACCAACCCCTAAAAAACTCAGTTAGTTCAAGTCCACCCTGTATACCTAAAGTGAATAATCGACCCATCATTATTTACATTTTGATGCTATGGCTTCTAATAACATAAGTATGAATAACGAGGTCTGATGTTAATTTAAAAAAATGAAATTTTGATATGGACCACTAAATATTAAGATGGTTCCCTCGAGTCGAGAGAAAGGAGACTGATTATTTCGGGGAATCTGAGACCGTCCTTCAGTAATAACTTTTGGAGGTAAACTAAACTCTCGTGGGGTGAAATTTCAACAACAAAACTTTTGAAAAGTTGCTTGATTGGTAATCTAAATATACGCTTCAACACATTGATAATTAAGTTTTTTAACCTATACATACATCAATGGTCCATATATATTTTAAGAAGGTGTTGGGTGGGTAAGTTATCCGGATATTGTCGGGTTAGGAAACTACAATAGCTGTGCAATATTTCAAAGGTTATCGTACAGGTCGCCAATGACAGCCGACTTGATAGATTTGCGATTTGGCTAAGGCTTGGACAATGTCACAATGGACAGAAATATGACAGCAGAGATATATCAGTATAACAATAGTCCAGCTTACACACTCAGATATTATCGAAATAAGCAATAAAAATAGCCTAGAATGCTAGTCCTAGTCATTGTTGTAATGTTTAACGCAGCACATTTACTAACTGACCAGGTAATATAAGTGACCGCTGAAGAATCGGAGATTAATGGGGCTCATTCCCTTCATCTATTATAATAATCAACAAAATAGCATACATCATATGAAATTGAATTTTTTTTATATGTGTGAGTATTGATTTCCGATCGATCGATAGGTTAAAAATAAACTTTAGACGAAACCTGACTAGAACTAAAAGTCTAAATATTTAAAATCGGATGTGACCATTCGATACTGTTAACCGGCAATTATATGAAGTAGGTACAGAAACAAACTACATGACCTTTGAATTATTGACATAAAAAATTTCATAGGTCAAACGGTATAATTTAAAAATATTACGGAGACAGGGTAATTAGGGAGAAATACGAAAAAATTTTAGAAATATAAAAAAGCATGATCCCCCGCGAATTTCATTAAGCGAAAAGCGGCATTATTGATTTCTTCCAAGTCATATTTTATTCTTGAACGTGTTTACAGTCAACAATGGGATGAACAGGAACAACGTTTAAATATTCTATATACTCCAAATAAAATAAACCTACATTGCATATAAATTCAATAATTACGAGAACTATTAAGATGTTGAAAAATTTAAAGAGGGCTAAGTGAAATAAATCACGATCCGGCAATAATAAATGAAAGAACAATTTGCATAATTGCGTACCTTTTCCATTGGGCACGTGGGAGTATCAAAAAGTTACTTGAGGTTCAGAGAAAGCTTAACCATGTAAAAATGTAAATAGATTCAGAAAGTGTCTGTCCATCGCATTAATAATGAAGTGGGTTGACAAGATAAACTTAAAGGGATCATAACGACCCGAGACCTATTATTTTAGTTATAGGACACACAAATAATAATTGTACCTATATTTTCTTCATTACATCTTGGCTGCGGAATAATTTGGTGATTCTGCACGGGGTAGTTTAAGGGTGGTTAAGAGAAACGACGACTCATTTACATCTCACAATTCAAACGATTTCTGCCAGCCACTCAAATGAACATCCCGCTGACAAATTGGAGGGTTGAATTCTCTTATCTTTAATTCCATCGAAATGACTTCTTTTACCTGCCATCTCTCCTATCCTGTTGCTTCATTGTCGGATACACCGAATGCAAAATCTCAAATTTGCATAAAATTTATAATGCGTTTGGCCAATAAAAGAGAATCGATAAAAATGGAGTTGTTGGAATAACGATTAATATATAATCAGAAAGCTGTTTTGATGTACAAAACTTTAAAGCGATATTTAGACAAGGATTATCCAATTGTGAGAAATGTTTAGCCTATCCTCCTATAATACATAGGACATAAAATAATTAAACCTGATGAAGCACGGAGTAACGCTATAGATTAATGTATAAATTTTCATATCGATCATATCTACTACTAATTCATCGTCTGCGAAAAATAATAAAATATGAGGGCTCAAGATAAACCAAAACCTTATCTATGTAGAATCTGGACCTTTAATCAAAGACAAGTGATATGTAAAGTGTTGCGCCAAAGTCAAACAAAAAAAGATATTTCTTTTCTGTATATCACTCCATCTTTCCCTATACAGTGCAATGAAGCGATATGAAGACAATACGTGGGAGAGAAACAATAGTATAATATTCGTTTGACTTTGGCGCAACACTGTCCATGCACGAATCACCTGCAAACAATGTTACGCTAAAACTGTTGATATAATATTTGGGGCCAGTTTCTTCAACGCGTGTTAAATCTCGAGCTACATGGCAACAGATTATACGAATCTCGTGTCATATGCAAGTATTCCGTTTCTTGAAACGATGCTAAAGCTATAGCCAAACGGTCACGATGTTTGTATCGCAGGCATTCGAGTGAACTTGCAACAGGCGACTTGAGCCGAAGCGACGAGTTCGTTACGAAACTGGAATGGAAGGGGAAATATAGCACGAGCTTGAGATTTAGATATCGGCGAGCTAGGATTTGACAGCTGGTTGCACGAGCTACATCTTGAAGAAACGCATTTTGTGCGTAAATAGCCGAGTGACACGAGCTCAAGATTTAACACGACTTGAAGAAACCGGCCCTTTTTGTCTAATTATTATAGGAAATATTTATTATTTTTTTCTTGAAGTTAATAGAAGTTCTCTCTCCCGTTAATTTTGTCTCTGAATGCAATGTTCCGTATCTACACTTGTGCTTCACAGTATTATAGTTGAACCTATAGGAATTCCCATTAACTCTTGCTCTTGTTTGTTGAAGAAATCGACCCTTAATATCTTTGAAATAATCCGTTAAATTAATGTGGTATACAAATCTAAAGGTACTTAATATTTTTACCTAAATACATATAACATAATGCTTAAGTGTAAGCTGTCACCAGATGTGTAATGATAGACGAGCACATGGGATGAGTACATAGGGTAGATTTTAGCATGCAGAGTGGTCGTTATCTGAGTTAGGATAGCAGAATTGAGGAATGCGCCGACGAAATGAGTGTTTTCCCGATGAATAAATGCATAGTATGGCGGCAGGCAGCAGGCCAGCTCTACTCCCTTTGGTCTTCCTTTAGTTAACCAGCTATGTTATATATTATGACCCACTTTCTATCACGGCCCAATTTAGTACACATATGAATGCTGGTTTTCGGGTTTGCATATTGTATTTATTTAGATAAACCACTCCATCTGGCATGCGTGCTCTCGTATATTATCTTCTCCGAGAATAAATTTTGCTTTTATTCAAGAACTTCCTGGCGGGATTTATGACACTTCAAGAATTTTAATATATCACTCGAAATAGTTGAATCATAAATAAATATAAAATAACATTTTTAACGATTAATAAATATTTTTCAATATAACGACAACATTTAAAGTCTATGTTTAATGCAACAAATATTCTTATAAGTCATCATTTTTCAAATATAAATTAAATGAGCCGCCTTGTGGCCCAGTGGTTAGTGTAACGGATTCGTGAGTGAAGACTCCCGGGTTCGATTCACGGCACCGAAGTCACTTGGTAGATCTAGCTTAGCAAACTAGATCTTAAGTACTCATTGCTGTGTGGTGGCCTGGGAAACCATCTCTACTATATTTTCCCGTAAAAGCCAAGGTGGCCTGGCCAACCCCTTACAAAGGGACTCCCGTCAATAGGGAAGGCGTCACGGTAAATAAAAATCAAAGTAACTTTTCATTATTCCAGTCATGTCCATCACAGCGCTAATAGTTTTAGTCTAATGGTTATTGGGATGAAGTACAGTTAAAAACAGGTTAATATTAGGTTCGCGAATAAGTCTAATTATCAACAAATAACAAGCTATTTATTTTATATCTTTAAAACTTGGAAAAAACAAGTAAACCTAATTTGTGCCCGAAGCAGGAAGTTAAAACAATACAGTTCGAGAAGAGTGGTAGACAGAAGTAACTAAAAGTAAAAGTTGACAGTGTTCGATTACAAAGGAAGGGAGTAATACAATATACGGACTATAAGATCCAAAGCCAAACTTCAGCATCAACCCCTGGGAGTCCACAGTTTGAATTGAGTTTTCCAACTGTGTACTATTTGTCTTTGGACGAAAGATTACGCGTATAAAAGTAACATACAATCACAGAAAAATCATTTCAAAATGACGATGAATCATAGATATCTTATATAGTGTCGTTAGTCAAATGTTGGATATTTGTGAGTGTATTGTTAAATAAATGTTGATCGCTATATGGCTTAGTGCGACGCTGCTTGACTGTGTGCGTGTTTATATCTAAATGCACTAATACACTCACACATATCCACGACTGTAGTAACACAATTATAACTAGAAGAACACATGACTATGTTCAAATCTCAAAATGCTATTTTTTATTTTATTTAATAAGAGAAAACAGTTCTCTGTAATACTAGAGAACCTACATATCTAATAAAGATTTTTTTAAAGGGTTTTTTTAGACATAACGTGTTAATTGTCTGTCGGTGAACTTAACTGTTACTAGTTACACAGGTCACCGATTTAATATACAGTAGGTATTTACCTTACAATACAGGAAATCAGAGTAAACCTGGATCAAGACAAACAATCGGGATTTTATTAATATTATTCTTGATCTCTCAGTCGTAATAACCATCCAAATCATTTTTTTATTTGAGCTTATCCTCTGAGCTATTACGCTGCATGTTTGTACTATATCACTATAATAATTTACAAAATAATTGTAAAAAAATGAACCGATAAATCTCGAGTTAGGTAGCTCACTCTTTGAAGAAACTCTGTCATGGAAGAAAGTCATGTATGCGAATTATTTTTATCTACCCGTACATGTGTATTCTGAAACCGACCAAGTATGCAATTAGAATATGTACTGTCTGTGTGAAATACCAAGATTATATCGGCGGCGACTGGCCGTATACACTGCACACATGCTAATTGCACTGTATCATTTGTGTTTGCACATATGATAACTAACAGATGATGTATGAAAATATTTTTGATTTAATAAAATAATAATCATAGTCAGATTTTCCAGTCGAGATGACGTGTATTTATAGTATCATGTATCAAAGGCACTTTGGGAAGCATTATTGCAGATCATGTTCACGATACGATGTAATGCACAATAGCCTATCCAGCTTAGGTTAGACCACTCGGACTCATATCTCGATGTTGAATTCGCACACATTCGGTCACGGCCTCGTAAATTCACCAATAAATAGCCAATTGGATGAACGCGAGACGTTATTGAACGTTTCAAGAAAATCTATTACCGCTGGGAAAGTGGCAAAAGCGTTTTTCTATAGGTTCAATATATCTCATGGTATTGCCGCGGTAAACGCATGTCTCCCGACAAATAACAATTTGGTATCGATTGGATGTTTTCAATAAAGTGTAATTTAGGATTATACCAACTGAATACAATTCTAAATTGTACGATTCACACAATAAAATTTTTAATTTAGTAATTACAGTTGCAATATACAGTTGGAATTGTTTCATCGCAAGTGTAGAGCAAACATTGCTATGGCGACGATTTTGTCAGTTTGAAACCGCAAATACCAACAAGCCACCTGTGCTACCTATGATAAACAATAAATATAAAACTATACAATTTGTACCCCATAAGGCGACAAAGTGAAATTATGACTTGAAACATCGACTTTACGACCATTTTTATGGCATATTTTCAGATTTAAGATATATACTAAAGGCTTGTGTGTTTGTAACTAATATACTATTTATATACTACCGTCGATAAGAATGCCAGACAACTGGATGTACATATAAATATGAAGATGGCGGATACAGCAGACGAGTCTGCTGTATGATAATTAGTGTTGCATCTATCAAACTAATCTGCCTGGTCCACCTGTTTTTCATCCATTTGTACGGCCTTCTATTATCGGTCGATTGGATTCATAATGATTTCGCCAAAGATTCAACCGTTTATTCTTAGGTTATAGCTGTGGTCAAACAGTTAGGGTGATATAGACACAAAAGTAATTTATCGGGAAGGGATATCAGAACAATAAGCGTTAACGTAAATCATCGTAGCTAAACCCGTAAAAACTAACCGACTATTTTTATGAGAAAAGAAGCTTTTATTGGCGGTCTTAGATAATATTTAAATAAAAAGAAATCATAACTGGGACATTTAAATATTGTAACACCTGGAGCGGCTCCCATATTAGTTGGTATGTATACTATAAAATTTCACATAGCAAGCTATAAAATTAAATACGACCGCCTTGAAAATAATCTAAGGTAAATATTTACACAGGACCGTGTAGAGTAGAGATTCGCAAATAGAGATACATGTGTCCTCGACATTTAAATCTAACGAAATAGTGCATAGAAAGCCGCATCAAGATCTTCAAGCACCGAACATATTTGAAGAGAGTTTTGATGCATCACATCCTGCGCTTTTAGTGCCACATAAATATTATAGAAATTCAAAAGATTCACATGTATTTTTAAATTAATACCCCTTTTCAATGTATATCAAGTGCTAATAATCAAGTAATTTTTTTTGGCAAATGATATTGTGGTGCCATTCAATATCAGGTACTAACTAATGTGTTTTTCATTTTCAGGATTACAAATGTAAATAAACTATACTAAAAATAAATGTGGTTAAACTTACTTTGAATTTTTGTTAATTGACAAAGAATAGTACCTAATCTTGGGAAAGAACCATCAAAGTCAATATGTCTATTGTTTTTGTTTAATTTATGTAGATTATTATTAAATGGTTTAAATTTCAAAATTTTCATAGAAATAAATTAACTGAAGCCTTAAAATTATTCACATGCCAACTTGGATCGTTTAAAGCCATAATTTTTATCTAACAATCTTATGTACACTATAAATAGTGTAAATAAAAACTAGCAACTGTGAAAATAATCACATAATAAAATACAAAATATATATAAGGGAGGTTATTTTTAATGAAATGTATCCAACTTTACAGACGAGTAAGTAAATAAATGCTTTAACGACCCTATGCGAATTTCGGTATTAAAGTCAATACTAGCGTCCCCAAGGCATACTATAAAAATACGAATGAGATTTACATATGTTCATAAATCAACATTATTAAAATGTATCGAATGAATGGTTGGAATGATCAAACAGTAATTTTTTGACAATTGAAAAGGCATTAAGCGTATGGGTGTGCAAAAGGTTTTTATTGGAGACTGTGACGTGAGATCGTAAATGTGGTGCAGTTAGCTACGAGAATGATGAACGCCAACACTTTTCCAATGCAGAATAACACGGAAAACCAGTTAACTTCAAGACTTTTCCCAGAATTTATACGCAAAAGGAGTAACCGATAAATTATTTCGTAAAAATAGCTCATTTGAAATCATAATTTAAAATAAATTCAGATTTAATAATTTATTATTAAATCATAATACACCAGCGTAATAGCTCAGGGGATAAGAAGCGTGGCTACAAAAACTGTGGTCATGGGTTCAAATCCCACTCAAGTCAAGAATTTTTAAATTGATTTGATCGGTTATTACGACTGGGAGATCGGGAATAATATTAATAAAATCCCGATCGATCGTCTCGATCCAGGTTTACTCTGATTTCCTGGATTGTAAGGTAAATACTGGGGCGATTATTAATTCGGGCATACAATGCATCTAGTAAAAAAAATACATTTGTAAAAAAAACCAGGAGCTTTTAAATAAATAAAAAATTATACGATGTGTTGATTTCAATATTTCACGTGCCGCGAAATGAGGGCTATAACAAGAGTTGTTTTATTGAGCGATTGTTTTATTGAATATTCGGAAACGGTGATCAATAGTGAGTGATTTGGGTTATTAAATTTTGCATTGTTTTTCGAGGCTTGCATAGAATTATGCGCAAATTCAACTGTTTCACGCGGTGTAATTTACTTCGTTCGATGCATGAATACATTAATCCCACGTGTCACTAGTTATATAATAGTTATTATAAATAATACGATTTCGAAAGTAAGAAATGTTTATTATTAGAATGCATCGTGGGTATTATGAAATATGTTTGAATTTATGTGGTATAAAACTGTAATTAATCTGATGAATTGGTTGGTGATTTGTCGATCAATGATTCACTTTGAAATTTATTGCATCACGTCACACGCAGTGGACATGACTCCAAGTCACGATCCACAAACAGTTGCACTTTGTCACGTACAATTATATGTAAATCGGATTATATCGAGACTATTTAAACCATAATATAAAATATAAAATGATCGAGGAAAATATATGTGTCTAATCAGTAGTATCAATATGAAAAAAAAAGCATTGAATATAGACCATACTAATTTAACCCACAGTTGAATTAGTTATTAATTTTAAATCGTCGCAGTGAATTGTCTGGAATAGCACAGCAAATTTTCAATCGTTTTTTTTTTAATTTACGCTGTGTAGATCGATTTTAGTATCATCGTAATAACTCAGGGAATAAGGCGCGTGGTTAGAAATACTCTAGTAAGGGTTCAAATCCCGTCTAGTTAAAAAATGATTTTTGATCGGTTATTACGACTGGGAGATCGTCTTAATCCAGGTTTACTCTCATTTCCTGGGTCCTCTGATGACATTTAAAAAATACACGTAGATATTATATAACAAGCGTAAAAGCTTAGGGGATAATGCACGTGGCTACAAGTACTATGGACATGGGTTCAAATAACGCCCAAATCAAAAAAATAATTAATTTGATCGGTTATTGCGAGATCAGAAATAATATTAATAAAATCCCAATTGATCGCCGTAATCTAGGTTTACTCTGATTTCCTGGATCGTAAGGTAAATACTGATTATTAAGTCGGTGACCTGTGTAACTAGTAATAGTTAAGATCACCGACAAACAATTAACGTTGTTGTGTATAAAAACCAAAATTTGTAAAAAAAAACATTCTCAAAAAGCCGCTCGATGTGATATTTTTTAATGTTGTAATAAGAAAAGCTATATTTATTTATTTACGCTCCGAAGAGCTTTTTTTTTATTTTTAGAAAGGGTCTTTTTTTGAGAGGGTTTTTTATACACAACAACGTGTTAATTGTCTGTCGGTGAACTTAACTATTACTAGTTACACAGCTCACCGACAGATCGGCTCTGCCCGACTTAATAATCGCCTCAGTATTTACTTTACAATCCAGGAAATCAGAGTAAACCTGGATCAAGACGATCGATCGGGATTTTATTAATATTATTCCCGATCTCCCAGTCGTAATAACCGATCAAATCAATTTAAAAATTCTTGACTTGAGTGGGATTCGAACCTATGACCACAGTATTAGTAGCCACGCGTCTTATCCCCTGAGCTATCACGCTGGTGTAATAAATAATATATTTAATAGATTATAGGTGAAAGTAATATGTTTTAATGTAGATTTAAACTCTTAAGTGTGAAAATTGAAAACTCAAAATTCAATTAATATGAAAACGTAATGATTTCATATTTTTGTTCATAAAAAATATATTCAGTTGATTTCCAATTGGATCCAATAATTCTCAATATGTTCTGAATTGAGAGGATAGCATAGATGATTGCCATTTAGGACAATGTGCACCTGTCAAACGCACAGAGGCACACACTATCTAACAATTTCACGTACGACCGCTTTAACCAGTACACAGCAATATAACTAGCTAAACAATACAATTATACTATATCTACATATATCATTATCACCTTACCGGTTAGTCAAGGATCGTAATCAGAATGTAGAGAACATAATAATAACCTAGTGTTTCTCTGTGACAACATCAATAGACGCTACTTGACCGCATTATGTAATCGAATCTAAATATAGATTTATGATATGCATAGAGGAGCTCGAACGTAATTTAATAAGTAATAAAA
Source organism: Agraylea sexmaculata (assembly GCA_022606485.1). Lineage (NCBI taxonomy): Eukaryota > Metazoa > Arthropoda > Insecta > Trichoptera > Hydroptilidae > Agraylea > Agraylea sexmaculata. The sequence continues at coordinate 80,751 of JAGTTH010002362.1, forward strand.
TGGCGAGGTGTTGCGTTGTACATTTCAATATCTCAAATAGGTAATATCCTGGCAGAGGACCCTTTAAGGACGGCAATTTCCCGTTGATAAATAAATAAGGGAGGCGTTAGGCCCGGGAGGTTCGAAGGCGTCGTTGACAATTCAATTTAGTCACAAAACACGCCGCGGCGCCGGATAAAAACGTACCAATTAACAAACGACGATGAACTCAACAAATTAGATTTTAATCCGTGCCCAAGCATTTTTTTATAAAAAAAACTGAATGATTCGATTATAATTAATGCGAATCGGGGGGAAGATTGTCGGAAAGCGGGCCTCGAATAACACGATTAGCGAAAAAAGGTAACAAAATGAAGCGGTCAAAATACTGAACTCTCAATTAGTGGCAGTATCCGTATGAAATTTTATGAATACGATTATTTTTTATAAATCATTCCAATATATCAATTAATATTTATTAAAACCTGATTATATATCTATTATACTCTTATTTATACCCGATAAAATATATTTTTATATATTAGTTACCTTCTATTGATGATTTTATATACAGGGTGGACTTAAAATAACTGATAATATCTTAGGGGGTGGTAGGATATTGTAAGAATAATCGGAAAAAAATATTAAATATTTTTTTATTAATTATTATTAAAAAATAATTAATAATATCAATTACGTATAATAGACAAAATATACACGTAACAGTCACTACTGAGTACTTTACAGGAACAGTTGATTCCAATATGGTGTTATTCACTATTAATATTATTAAATATTTTTTAATTTTTAATTGATAAAATCTTTTTTTTTTAAATATTTTTTTCCAATTATTCTTACAACACCCTAATACCCCTTAAAATATTGTTTAAAGGCCACCCTGTATGTGTTTATTTTGAATAAATAATATTTAAAATAGGGTGACGCCTTCTCTTTTAAAGGGTTGACCAGGCGACCGTGGTCTTTACGGAAGTTTGTTGGTTTCCCAGGCCACTCCACAGCAAGACAGCCGTATTGAATATAATAGTGTAATGCGAGTTGTTGTAGTCTATTCGGATACGCACCAATACTATCAGCTTTAGCACGACTCACTAACACACTCTCATTA